>MU724671.1:4708-73473 GCA_026770625.1 Nicotiana glauca
GCCCCAATTCTCTCCATAACCCCGCCGGAACCCTACCGGCGGGAGACACAACCTAAGCCAATCACCCCATCCTTAACACCCTAGAATCACCTCAGCCTCCCCATCCCACCCCTCTAGTCCGTTTACCTCAAATAAGTCCCGATTTCTTCGAATATCTAATTGAGTATCGCCGGAACCCTAGTTCTGGCGATCAATCCTTCGTCCAAATCATGTCAAAATATCACCATAGCCTCCTCCTTATGTCCTTAGCCTTATTCTAAGACTTTCAAGCCATAAAAATCATTGAAAAAGGTTCAAACTGAAACTCAAAGTCTGTCGGCAACCAAAAATTCAAGAAAAAGGCCATAAAAGGCCTCCTGGGTGTTGGAAGTGGATATTTAAAAGAAAAAAGAAGAAAACGAAAAGCAAAAACAAGACTATCAGAAAAAATATGGAAAAAGCTAAGTATTTCTCTATTTTTTTTGTGTGCATGTGTTTCAATTGTTTCTAGTTTTGTTTCTGTTTTCTTAGATTACTGATTCTAGTTTTTAAAAAATATATTAGCTTGTAATTTCTGAAAAATTAATTAGATATTAGTATTAGCAGTAGCTTTTAGTTTTGATTTAATTAGCATAAGTTTTAATTTTTGATTAGCAATTGATTTGTTGATAACGTCTAGTCGTATCAGTAATTGTGATTCTGAAATCATTGACAGTAATTAGTTATTAGAATTTTTGATTAATAGTTAATTAGACTTTGATTAATTGTAAGGATTGTTAATTGAAAATTCAGGGGTTAAATTCAAAGGGTAAAAAGGTAACAGGCAGAGTGGTATTTTAGTAAATCTAATTAGGATTCAGGGTCAATTTGGGGTATAATAAAGGGTCTAAATGTAATTAGCCTTCGGAGATAGGGGTATTATGGACATAATAAAGGGTAGATAAGTGAATACTAAATAGAAAGTGGGGACAAAAGGGGAATTGCATTAGAATAGAACATTCTAGATAGGGGAACAGGAGTAATTTTGCATAAATAAGGGGTTAAAAATCGATATATTAGAAAATAATAAGGGTACAATTGAAATAAAAGGGGGACTATTTGATAAATTCTGAAGTTTTGAATTTTCCTCTCTTTCTACTCTATAAATAGGCCTCATTTGGCCTCTTTCAATAAGTTTTGTCAATATGAAATCTTCCTGAAAGCATTTCTGCAATTCTAAGTCTTTACATTCGAAGTTCTTCATTTCTAAAATTCAAAAATACCAAAAATAGAATAAATAGTTCAAAATCCCATTGTTTCATGAGTTCTCACATCAATCTGAAGGCTGTTTGGTTCTGATTGTCAAGTGTTGGTGAAATTACATTATATTAGTCAAGTGCCTGGTTTTCTGTTGGTCTATCCTTGCTGTGGTTGAGATCTGGTGTTAATTGAGGCTGTGGTTGAACTGCTATTGATTTGCTGTTGCTGATTCCTTTTACTATACAAATAGACCTATAATCTCATCGATTTCCTTCCTTTTCCAGGTACAATCACTTCTATTTGCTGTATTTCAAGTTTGATGCAATGAAAACCAAGTGGAATTATTGCTCATGAATCTGTTAGCAATAGATACATTTTGTGTAAATAGATTTAAGTAGATATAAATGCAGTAATTATATGTATTCATTTGGATTAGTAGAACTTGCATCGGACTTTAAATTTCGGACTGTTTTGCTTCTATGTTTAGATTAGATGATATTTGATTTATAATAGAACTCTAATTGACCTTTAAGATCTAGCGAGTTTGCATATTACTGTTAAATTTAAAATAATTCGAACAGTTAGTCTATAATGAAAGATCTGGAAATACTTTAGTGAGTTCGATTTACTTTGATTAGTTTAGTTTAACTTTGATTGGAAAACTTAACAAATAAAAGTAATGATTTCATATATTTTCAGTGGCTCTAACGTCTTTCAATAGTTCAATGAATATTTGTTTTGATTTTAAAAATTTATAGCCTATTCGGTTCTTATTTCATCAATATTCAGAACCGATAGTTAAATAAATGAAGAAACGAATTTGAACATAAATTTTAAATGATTTCTTCGTTAACTTTCTGCAATGTTATTGAATACACTTAGAATAGTCCAAAAATCAATTCATCACAACTGGTTCAGTACTTGTATCAAATTTCAGATTAGTGCAAGGCCTCCTTGTTTAATGTGATTTTGGGCTTTGTATTCACCTAACATAAGCCCATGTCATTGTTCGACTTCAGCTGTGAAGGCTTGGGTCTGTCTAAGGCCTATTTTCTATAGATTTTTAACAACATATGCTTATTGGACCTTGTTAAAATCTAAAATTGGAGATTGCTTATGCACAATACTAAAGTGCTCGAATCAATTAGGGTTTTCGCTTTGATTTAAGGATAAATACAAATAAGGAATATAGTTTACTAGGATTGGCTTTTAATAATATAAATGAGATGAGCCTCGCCCAACAAATCAAATACATAGTCGCGGGGCCCTCAATAATTTGCTATATAAAAAATATTAGAAATCGGGAGGATCGTTTAGCGAATTTCACGGTCTTCCCAAAATATATAACACGTCTGCCTCTTAGGCGNACGATTTTTAATAATATTACTTTCTTAATACGGGTGTGCATTTCATGCAACACAAATCCAAATCCAAAAACATCGAATGAGAATGTGTCGATGATCCGGGTGCATTTCATGTGACGTGATCTGAAAACACGTTCTTAAACGATGTTCACTTTCTTAAATAAAAAATAATTTGACAAAAGCGGTAATTAATTCTATAAATGCACAAATAGGATAACATGTGTTGAAATCAAATATTTTAGTCAAATACGACAGTTGAGCGACCGTGCTAGAACCACGGAATTCAGGAGTGCCTAACACCTTCTCCCGGGTTAACATAATTCCTTATCCGGATTTTTGGTTCGCGACTGTTAAACAGAGTCAAACACTTCCTCGATTTGGGATTCAAATTGGTGACTTTGGACACCGTAAATCTCTCAAGTGGCGACTCTAAACTTTTAATAAAAAAAATGAATCCCGTTTCGATTGTCCTTAAAGTGGAAAAACTCCTTTATTACGCCCTTCACGGGGTGTATTAAAACTTCGGAAAAAGGAGGTGTGACAAATAAGACCCATCGAATCAGTCTAGCTTTGGAGTCTTTCTTTGTCATTAAGTATCTAAGAGCCACATGATTGGTATGCACTATGACTTTGGCTCTCATAAGATATGGCCGAAATTTTTCCATTGCGAACATAATAGCCAACAACTCTTTCTTAGTTACCGTGTAGTTCCTTTGAGCCTCATTCATTGTCTTGCTTGCATAGTACACCAGATGAAAAATTTTGTCCACTCTTTGACCCAAAACTGCCCCAACCGCAACATCACTCCCGTTGCACATTAGCTCGAAAAGCAAGCTCCAATTGGGTGTGGTAATGATTGAGGTGGTGGTCAGCTTATGCTTGAGAATTTCAAAGGCTTGCATACATCCCTCATCAAATACGAACTTTTCATCCTTTTCTAGAAGCTTACACAAAGGATTCACTAACTTCAAAAAGTCCTTGATAAATCGACGGTAGAACCCTGCATGCCCAAGAAAACTTCTAACCCATTGACAGAAGTGGGGGGATAATGTCTTGAAAACACCTCGATTTTGGCTTTGTCAACCTCAATAGCATTCTTCAAGATTTTATGACCCAAAACGATGCCCTCCTCAACCATGAAGTAAAATTTTTCCTAATTTAGCACAAGATTGGTGTCTTCACAACAGGCCAACACTCTATCTAGATGTTTCAGACACTCATAGAATGAATCACTCACAAAACTGAAGTCAGCCATGAACATCTCCAAAATATCTTCCACCATATCGGTGAAAATGGCCATCATACACCGTTGGAATGTTGCCGACGCATTGCACAACCCAAAGGGCATCCGAGAAAAAGCAAAGGTGCCATATGAACAAGTAAAGGTTATCTTCTCCTGATCATCTGGAGCTATAAAAATTTGATTGTACCCTGAATAACCATCCAAGAAACAATAGAAGGCACACCCATCAAGAAGATCAAGCATCTGATCAAGGAAAGGCGGTGGGAAGCGATCCTTGCGGGTCACCCTGTTCAGCTTGCGGTAGTCCATGCACACCCTCCATCCGGTTACTGTCCGGGTTGGAATAAGTTCATTATTATCATTGGTTACCATGGTCATACCACCCTTCTTCAGCACACACTGCACCGGTGAAGTCCACGAGCTGTCAGAGATAGGATACACCACTTCGGCATCTAAGTACTTGATCACCTCCTTTTTCATAACTTCTTGCATTGCCTCGTTCAGCCTCCTTTGATTTTCTTAGGAGGGTTTTGCATTATCTTCCAAAATAATCTTATGCATATAGAATGCGGGGCTTATTCCTCGAATATCAGCTAGAGTCCATCCAATTGTCTTTTTCCACTTTTTGAGCACCGCCAATGTGGCATCTACATGCATGTTAGTAAGACAAGAGGAAAGAATAAATGGTAAAGTTGAACTAGGGCCCAAGAATTCATACCTGAGGTGTGGAGGCAATGGCTTCAACTCGAACACAGGGGGTTCCTCAATTGAAGGCTTTGTTGGAGGGGTATTTCTATTTTCAAGATCCAAAGAGAGTTTCCTAGGCTCACAAGAATAAGAACCCATTCCATATAAAGCGTTCACGCACTCCACTCGGCCCTCATCATCATTGACATCAAGATTCAACAATATGGCCTCCAAAGGGTCCTCCATATTGATCATTGCAATAGTATCATCAATTAACACAACCGTGACAAGATCCACAAATGAGCACACTTTTGTACATTTGGGCTGTTTCATTGACTTGCACACATGAAAAATGACCTTTTCATCACCCACCCAGAAAGTGAGTTCCCCTGCTTCCGCATCTACTAGAGCCTTCCCCGTAGCAAGGAAAGGTCTCCCCAATATGATTGAAACTTCATAATCTACCTCACAATACAATATCACAAAATCAGCTGGCAAAATAAATTTGTACACCTGGACAAGCACATCATCAACGATACCCAATGGCCACTTCATTGATCTATCTGCCATTTGCAATCTCGTGGATGTTGGCCTTGATGGCCCAATACCCAAAGTCTTGAAAACTGAGTAGGGAATCAAATTGATACTAGCCCCTAGGTCACAGAAAGCTTTAGCAAAGTCTGCACTCCCAATAGTGCAAGGGATTGTGTAAACACCGGGATCCTCCAACTTCGGAGACATTAATGTACTATAGTACTAATTTGGTGGGTCATCTTGCTAGTTTCATAGTCCATGGATATTTTCTTTGTAACCAAATCCTTCATGAATTTAGCATAGCCAGGCATTTGTTCCAAAGTGTCCACCAAAGGCACATTGATGATAAGCTTTTCATCATGTCAATGAACCTTTTAAACAGATTCTCATTTTTTTGCTTGGTTAGCCTTTGAGGATAAGGTGGAGGGGACCTAGGCAAGGGTGCCTTGGCTTTTGGCACAACCGGCTCTAGCATGTCTATTACATGCTCCCTAGATGGGTTCACGTCATTTTGCATTTCCACCTCTGCATCTTGAATATCAATCCTCACTTCTTGATTCACATTCTCATCAACCAAATTCTCAACTACCAAAGGAACTTCATCTTCTTGCAACTCAACTTCATCACCTAAAACTTGCTCTTGTTTGGAGGTATTCACATCACCGCCTTTTCCACTCCTTGTAGTTACCGCCATGACATGATTGTTCTCACCCTTCCGGTTCACTACCGTATCACTAATCAGAGCCCCCTTAGGGAGAGTATTCAAAGACTGTGAGATTTGGCCTAGCTGGACCTCCAGATTCCTGATTAAAGTATTGTGAGAAGCCAATTGCGCATCAGAGTCAGCATTTTTTCATCATCTGTTCAAATATCATTTCAATTCTACCCATTTCATTGTTGGAAGAACTAGGACACTGGGATGGAAAAGGCGGTGGATTGCTCGATTGTTGGTCTATTGGGGGCCTTTGAAAGCCTTGCCCCTGATTTCCTTAGTTATTGTTCCATCCACCATGGTTGTTGTTTTTTCCACCCCAATTGTTGTTGTTGCCCCAGTTTCCTTGATTATTCCGATTGTTATTTTGATTACCCCAATTGTTGTTCCATTGTTGTTGATTGTTCCCATTATTGTTTCCTTATTGTTGGTTACCCCAATAGCCCTGGGATCTCCATTGTTGTTGTTGGTTGGAAGAGTAGCCTCTTTGGCCTTGGTAGTTATTCATATATTGCACCTCTTTGTTCTGCCCATCATAACAATCATCTTGGAATCCACCACAATTAATATCAAATTGATTCGAATTTCCTTGGTTCTACTGACCTCTCTGTCTTCTATTATTCATAACCATGTTAACATCCTCCATGGGATTAAGTTGGTGAGGATTCTAAACTTGTTGCAACTTTGCCTTTGCTAATTGGTTCACTGCTGTTGTAAGTTCTGCTATAACCTGTCCATAGTCATGTAGTTCTTTGTGAAAATGAGTGATCATGGGATCACCCTATGGCACATTGGCTCTACTTTTCCAAGCAGAGGATGTGTCAGCCATTTCATAAAGAACAACACAAGCTTCATCATAAGGCAGCTTCATGAAATTACCCCAACCAGTTGATTCACTATGCATTGATTCGTTGTATTGATGCCCCGATAGAAGGTTTGCTCTATCATTGCCTCTGTCATATTATTATTGGGGCATTCCTTCACCATAGTTCTATATCTTTCCGAAATCTCATGCAATGGTTCAGTGGGCTACTGCTTGAAGGCTAAGATCTCATCCCGTAGTGCTACCGTGTTCCCTGGTGAGAAATTTTTTGAAATGAACTAATCCACCAACTCATTCCAAGTTGTGATGGAATGGTCGGGAAGTCTCTCAAGCCAATCCAATGCTTTACCCCTAAGTGAGAATTGGAAAAGCCTCAATCGAAGTGCATCCTTGGACTCATTGGTTTGCTTGCTCCCCCAACAGGTATCCACGAACCCCTTGAGATGTTTGTAAGCATTCTGAGTGGGAGCACCCATGAAGTACCCATGCTGCTCCAACAATGTCAGCATCGCATTGGTTATTTGAAAATTGCCCGGCTGAATCCGGGGCAGAACAATTGCACTCACATAGCTTTGGTTGGGAAGAACTCTAGGAGCCACTGTTGGAGGTGGCAGAGGAGGGTCTAGAATATTTTCATTTACATTGGCCTGGCAGCCTCTACATTGTCCTTGAGGTACAAGAGGAACCTCTTTATCTCCATTGTCATCAACCTCCTCCCCGCAATCACGTTTCCAAGAGGGTCATTAGCATTTAATGCCATTGTGTACCTAAAGTATTGACACAAATAAATTAGTAACAAAGAAGGAAAAAAGAACAAAACACAAATCTATTTAGATAGATAGCCAAAACCATTAGCTCCCCCACAACCGCGCCAAAAAGTGATCACGACCAACCTTGCACTACTATTAAGTAGTGAGAGAGGTCGAAGCAGCTTTTACCCGATTTAGGGTCGGGATGGAATTCCACAGAGAGATAGATATTGGAATTGGGTGTCTACATAAAATGAGTTGTGTATTTGCTCCAAATTGCACTTCTACACATTTTTGGGTTTTAATTATGATTCTAATTTTATAAAAGGCAATGCTCAATATAAACTACAATGCTCAATTAAACTACTATAAGCTAGGATTAAACTATGGCAAGTTGTTCAAATGATTAAAGGCTACTAGGGTAGTGACTTTCGCCTAGGTGGTCAATTGACGGAATCTTGAGTCTAAAGCTAGATTGACACATTTGGGGAGTATGATATAACCATTGCTCGTTCTTACTCACTTTATATCTCTCGGTAGTTTGAATGATTTTGCCCGAATTAACTTTCTCAAGACCAATTGGGTATGCAAATTTGCACAAGCAATTGAGGATCAAGTCGGGTATTACAATCTCTCAGTTTAACCATTTAAACAGGGCTATCAATTCTCTTGAGTATGCCCTAATTCCTTTTTGGACTAATTATAGAGACTTAGACTCTCTTTCTCAAGAAGAGCGAAAGTCAACTAAACACAAACTAGTGTTTGCAATCACTAATTTAGCAATTAAACATGGAATTAGCCCAAATGTCAAACACCCATAGTTAATCAAGCTCTAAAATACAAGACCCATCAATTACCCAAACTAGGGTTGAGCCACAACCCTAGCTGATGGGTCTAGCTACTTATAATTAGAGAAAGAAACAAAGAAATGGATGAAAAACAACTCATATTAATTAATTACTAAGATAAACTAGAAGATTCAATGTTGAAATGAAGATAAAAAAATAGCCCAAAATAGCTAAAGAAACGAAAGTCACGAGAGAAACTCTTAGTACTTACTATCTACTTGACCTAAAAATGGAAAAGAAACTATTTATATTAAGCTGAAAAGTTTGGACAAAAATACCCCTAGGGGGTCAGTGCGGACCGCACAAAATGGTGTGCGGGCATACTAGGGCTCTTGACATAAAATTCCAGCTCTCTAAACTCAGGCAATGCGGACCGCACAAAATCGAGTGCGGCCGTGGTGTCTTCTAGTGCGGTCCGCATGAAATGGAGCGCGGGCCGCATTGGCTTCAATCTACAAAACTGGCACCTCTCTGATCTTTGGTTCTGCGGACCGCACGAAATCGAGTGCATCCGCAGTGACTCGAATGCGCACCATATTAAATCTCATGTGGCCGTATTTCCTGTTGTCCTGGAAATCACCTTCTCCAAATCTCACTTGTGCGGACCGCACAGAATGGTGTGCGGCCGCATTGGGACTGTTTTTCCCGAGCATTGTTTTGTCTTGGTACTTGTGCAAGTTTCACTCCTTTTTGAGCTGAACTTTGACATCTTTTCACTTTGTTGATCAAACCTGCAATCAAGCACAACTTGTGAGCCTTCTAGGACCGTTTTGTACAAATTTCTAATCAAAACATAAGCAAGAAGGAGTATAGAATGTATCAAAATCCCTAGTTATCAGTGAACATGACTTATATCTTTGTTACATCCTATGACATGCACATCCCTTCCCTTCTCCACCTCTATTTGTTTAAATTTTCTATTACATGCACATCCCTTTCCCTATTACCATTATTCATTTAAATCTATTATGACATGCACATCCCTTCCCCGCTCACCTCTATTTGCTATGAACGTTCTTTATTGTTCTTCATTTTGTTTAAGACTGCTATATCATGCCTCTCCCATCCTTACTCCCTTACCTGCTTATTACATTATTGCATATATTTCACGGACTAAACTGACTTCTTCCTTTTTTCTTTTTTCTAGTTTTTCATGTTTACCTTACTGATGTATTTATTGCTCCCACTTATTTATCATGCAAATACTTGGAAACGTGTTATTATCTTTTCATAAAGCATGTTTCACATCATACTCCACTCGTGCCAATTATCAACATAGCAGCACTTAATGAGTGTTCGCGCTCTTCCAAAATTACCCTTTTAAAATTGGAAAGGCTTATTTGCAGTAGACTAGTAGATCAACGGTGCAATCAATGGTCCCGTGCCATTCCCTCTTAAGTTGTCCACTTGAGAGTACCAATCTAGACCATTCTAGAAACCTTACTCCAATATCAAATGTACATGGATCATGTTAAACCTAGTATGGGTTAGAACGTTGTTAACGTAATGGCCCGCTAAGATAAGCCTTGTCTAAAGCCCGATGGAATTTCCACAATCCCAATGGATATTATCATGTTATGTGTATTACTTGGAAAAAATATGCCAGTATATTGATAATTATTATGCTAGTGGTCAAATCTGGAGGCGGAAAGGGCTGATTTTATTTGTTTGCTAAAAATGAATCATGAAGTCTCCGGGTTTGGCATCGTCTAAAACATCCCACCACTACTACTTGACTAATGGAAAAACCTTGCGCCTTGCGACAAGAATCATATGAGAAGGGCACTTGGGGACTTGCAATATTTTCTCGACATCCGACCAAATAGGGCATTGATTGAGGTCGCTACCAAGTTCTGGGACGAGAAAACGGCCGTCTTTTGCTTTGGTGACATTGAAATGACTCATCTCCTAGAAGAAATAGCAGGCTTTTCTAAGTTGTCGTGGGATCGTCCAGGGTTATTAGTACCAGAGATGCACCCCTTGCGATTTTCTCTAAATGCTAGGTTTCAAGAAAAATGATGAGTTGCTTTGTTTGAAGAAATCATATATTCCATATGAATTTCTTTATAAGCATTATGGGCATAGTAAGTCGTATCGCCTTCATCATGAGTAACTCACCGTGCATCGCCAAGTTTAGGTGCTCATCTTCTACTTCTTGGGGTTGTTGATATTTCTAATTAATGGGGGGAAGGATTCATACGCGTCTAGCCATGATCGCCAGAACATTGATGGAAGGCATTGAGGGACAGACTTATACCATCATCCCCATGATCTTAGCTAAAATGTACCGCGCTCTAGATCGGGGAAAGCAGGGATTCAATCACTTTGAAGTTTGTAATTTGTTGTTGCAAGTTTGGTTATTGGAACATTTCCAGAGGGGAGAATATCAGCAAGAGTTTCTGCCACTACCGTTGTGTATCTACATTGCTTACTATCACCAAAGAAAATGACATTTATCCCAGAAAGGTTTGCATAGCCTGTAAATGCTGCAAGTTGGGTGAGTTTCTTTAGCAATCTGACAGACGAGCAAGTACATTAGATGTTTGAATATTTTCCTAGCAGTGAGTTCATCATCAGGCCAAGAGAGACTACTCATCCGGTACTGATCGGGTTGAGAGACATCTATCCTTATACATCTATAAGGGTAATGAGACAAGCGGGCAGAAAACAGGTTATACCTCGGGTTTCCAACATGGTCCAATACAAAGCAGATTTCAAAAAGACGTCATTCCATTCAAGTTCGAAGCACAACATTTGTGGAACCAGAAAATCATTGTGAAAAAACAAACAATTGAGCTAGACAGGTATCATGCTGGTCATGTGTACTTCTATCCATCATAATTAGTAGACAATATTGCAGGAGACGTCTCGCCAAGAGTCAATCTAATAAATAGGATCATAGATGATGCTGTTGAGGGACAGGTCAAGTATAGGAGGCTACACAAAAGAGTTTTTGAGTCTGAGGCTAGACATCTGGAATAACAC
This sequence comes from Nicotiana glauca, assembly GCA_026770625.1. Taxonomy (NCBI): domain Eukaryota; kingdom Viridiplantae; phylum Streptophyta; class Magnoliopsida; order Solanales; family Solanaceae; genus Nicotiana; species Nicotiana glauca. Next base: position 15,872 of record MU724671.1, read on the forward strand.
AAAGTGGATATGGAGGCGATCAATAAATGGAAGGAAATTGCCACTATGTCAACACAGAGATTGGAATATTTGGAACAAGAATTGATGGAGCTTGAGGGGAGGATAGCAAAGAGGCTTTTAAATTGTCAAACACAGATGGCAGCGAAGGAGGGCATCTAGCAAAGGCTTACTTATTATTGGATATGCGCGATCTGGGGAACCTGATTGATGGAGTCAAGAGACCCCAGCACAAAGGAGGTTCTTCTGGGACCAAGTAGATTAGAATATGATATTTTTTATTGCTTTCTAGCTTAATTTTAGATTTTGATTGTAATAAGGCCAAGTTCCATTAGTGATTTTATCATTAATGTCGATTTAGCAAAGGTTTGACTCATTTTTGCATTAATAAAATGACGCAATTATTGGCATCAATTTTCTCCAATTCTATGTATCGCTTAGGCATACCTCGTGCACAACGAGGTCCCCCAAATTAGGACGCGCATCATCAGCATATCACACTAGATCGAGAAGTCCTCCACCTCCTCCTCTACCAAGTGATCTTGAAAGCGGAAACAAAGGGAAAGGAAAATGGATGAATTGAGCGGTATTAATAAAGATAACGCTACTATGGTAGAAAATGTCGAGACCTCAGATGGCCGAAGTACTCCGGCACAGAATGAACTGGTCTTACATCCGGAACAGAAAATCTCGGAGCTACAAGGAGAACTTGAGCAGGTCCAAAACTTGGCAAACCTTTCTCTTACCCTAAACGTCCCTGATATTAACCAACAAAATCCAAATATCCAAAACCCAACACCCTTCAAAACACACAAAACCAAAATCCACCTCCAAATCTTCTTGTGCCTCCTCAGAACCCTAACCCTCCACCAGTACGTACTCCTCAACAACACCACCATCACCCAACTCAATACCCATAAACCGCAACTTATCACACTCCCCATAATGCACCACAACCTACTCCTAATCCCCAAAACTTAACCAATGACCACCCTTATACCCAGATTCCCGGAGTTCATCAAAGAAATCCCATACATATGGAAACTTTACCCTAAACCCCACAAAAAACCCAATATATATCTGAATCAACTGAGAAAGACCTGCTCATCAAGAATATGGCGGAATAACTCAAGAAGCTCACTGGCATAGTTTAGAGTGTCGAAAGTGGTAAAGGCATTGAATGTTTCAACTATGAGGACTTTTACATTCAGCCAGATGTGGAACTAACTGAGGGTTACAAACCTCCCAAGTTTGAAATGTTTGATGAAACTGGTGATCCAAAAGTGCATCTAAGGACATATTGTGACAAACTCGTATGAGTGGGAAAAAATGAACTAATCCGTATGAAGTTGTACATGAGAAGACTCACAGGAGATGCTTTGTCTTGGTATATTAGTCAGGACCCGAAAAAGTGGGTTAGTTAGGTAAGCATGGCATCAGACTTCATGGACAAATTTAGGTTTAACAAAAAAATGCACCGGACGTTTTCTACATTCAGAATATCAAGAAGAAACCAACATAAAACTTCCGCAAGTATGCTACTCGGTGGAGGTTTAAAGGTACGAACGTAAGACCAACACTTGAAGAAGAACAAATGAATAAGTTCTTCGTCAGAGCTCAAGACCCGTAGTACTATGAAAAAGGTTGATGGTTATTAAAAATCATAAATTCTCTGACATCATCAAGCTGGGAGAAAGAATAGAAGAAGGTATTAAGAGTGGAATGGTGAAGAATTTTGAAGCACCATAGGCCACAAATAAAGCCTTGAAATCAGGAGGTATCTCGAAGAAGAAAGAAGCAGGTGCTGTGATGGTAGCCCAAGGTCCTAAGTCTCATCTCACACACCAAACACCTCCACCTACATACCAGCCTTCACCCCCAGATACCAACAACCTACCATCACCTACCATGCCTATAACACTCGACCTATATATTATTACTCACCACCACCAGCCCGACAAAATTACTAAAAAACCAACACCAAACTTCAACCATAGGCCACCTAGACAATACAGTCCAATTGTTGAATCCATAGACCAACTATATGAGTGACTGAAGGCCACTGGTTATGTCACTCCCATCCTGCCCTTGCTATGGAAAATTCTTCTCAGTGGATCAACCCTATGAAAACATGTGCCTATCATCCAGACATGAAGGTTCATACCATCGATGATTGTCGCACACTGAAAGACAATATCCAGATATTAATCGACACTAAGGTCATATAGGAAAAGGAAGCTGCACTAAATGTTTGTGACAATCCTCTCCCAAACCACAGAGGTGAGGGAGTGAATGTGATAGAGACTGAAGAGGAATGGAATCTGGAGGGATCAATTGGACTCATTCGAGAAGGAGATGATCCTAAAACATCTCCGGTCACCCCCCACGCCTGTTCTAGTACAAACCCAAGCATAATTGAAAGTTGAGGTAACTACACCCTTCACTGTGATGGTAGCTCCCACGCCATCTTACAACTCTGATGCCATCCCATTGGTTTATGTTGCGGAGGCAAGGAGAAAAGGAAAAGCAAAAATGGAGGAAACAGGTGTGGCACAAGGCATGGCCAGAACTGGCAGAGTCTATACGCCTGAGCACTTGAGATGAACAAATATCTAAGCCGCCTGTTGTTGAGACTGGAACCAATGACCTTTAAAGAAAAGTACAAGAGAGAGAATACTCTATTCTTGACCACCTAAATAAAACTCCCGCTCAGATATCCATCTTGTAGTGCTACAAAATTCCGACACATACAGGAATGCCTTGATGAAAGTGCTGAGCAAAGCTTATGTACCCACCAACATCACTAGTGGAGAGATGGCTAATATGGTCGGGCAGGTATTGGAAAGCCACAAAATCATCTTTCACGAGGATGAATTACCATCAGAAGGACTAAGTCACAACAGGGCACTACACATCACAGTGCAATTTAAGGATAAGTTCATTGCCAGGGTCCTGATAGATGGGGGTTCAACTCTCAATATGTACCCCCACTAACTACTCTGAAGAGGACGGGAAAAGGCTTGCACGAGATACGAGAGAGAATCATGAATGTGAAGGAGTTTGATGGATCTCAAAGAGCCACCATCGGAGAAATCAACCTCAGCCTACAGATGTGCCCTACTTGGTTTGATGTTTAGTTCCAACTACTGGATATATTTGCTACCTATAACCTATTGTTAGGGCGACCCTAGATATATTCCGTTGGGGTAGTGGCTTCATCTCTGCATCAGGTTATGAAGTTCGAATAGAATCACCAGGAAGTAATCATTCATATAGATAGAAGTAATCACATCTACACCAATCAGACCGTTCTAGTCATCGAGAACAAGAAGAAGTTGGGTGGAGAAATATGCCATCGCACTGAGCGTGTCAATGCAATTGAAAAAGGAAAATGGTGTAGAAACAAGATAGAAAGCATATTGCTATGGACAGGGTATGAACCTGGCAAAGGTCTCAGCAAAAACCTCCAAGGGAACACTAAACTAGTATAATCGAAGCGTCATGGTACAACCTTTGGGCTTGGGTATGAATATACTTGGAAAGAGTACTAGGATTAGTCGCCACCATGGCGCGGTCCTTATTATCCACTGGAACAACCGGTACCACCCCTGCACCAGACCTTCCAACAAGCAGACATAATGTAAGGATCTGAGGAAAACGGTGTCTTAGCTGGCATGATGAAGTTGTTTCTCGATGAAAAAGATATGGACTGCAGAGCAATAGTTGAGGAGGAGGAGGAGGAGGAGGAGGAGGAAGACCTTACCATTCAAATAGTGGAGAAAGGAGCTGTTCTTAAGAATTGGACTACTGCACCATCCTGGGCCTATTGAGTTCCTAGGTAGCCTAGCAAATTAGCATCAATTATTTTTATAATAATTTTGAGCATTTAAGACATTTTTAGTATTTTGTTTTGAAATAATTGCTCGAGTCATCGAGCCGTACTTGTTAACGTTTCCAAGATTTATTAATGCATTGCTATTTTTCGTATTTATTATTATCCTTTATATTTACAACATTATTATTACATATCACACTGAACCTATGACTGTGACATGCAATAAGACAACGCATCATAAGGATAGTGATTTTGAGGATCTAGAAGATGATATAATACATGAGGAAATTGTTAGAGAAGTGGAGAACTTTGAAAACAAGCCAAAATCTAATTTGGAAAACAAAGACAGTTAGTCACCATCAGAGAAGGAAGATATGTCAGATTCCTAAAAGAGTATGAAGATATCGTTACATGATCCTATGATGATATGACTGGCTTGAGCACATCCATAGTGGATCACAAGCTACCTACCAATCACATGTGTATACCGGTAAGGCAGAAGCTTAAAAGGTTCAAGCCGGGTATGAGATTGAAGATGAAAGAGGAGGTCACCAAGCAAATCAAAGCCAAGGTTCTCCTAGTAGTTGAATATCCGACTTGGTTGGCCAACATCTTGCTAGTTCCAAAGAAGGATGGGAAAGTCAGAGTGTGTGTTGATTACCGAGATTCAAAAAGGGAGTCCCAAAGATGATTTTCCGTTGCTAGTCATACCTCCTTTTTTACCTACACCCCCAAAGGGTATTAGGGGAGTTTTTTCCAATTTAAGTGACAATCGAAACGAGATTATATTATTAAAAGATTCAGAGTTGCCACTTGGGATAATTAATGGTGTCCCAAGTCACCAGTTTCAATTCCCGAATCAAGGAAAAGATTGATTCTGTATTACAGTCCGCGAACAAAATCCAGGTAAGGAATTCTGTTAGTCTGGGAGAAGGTGTTAGGCATTCCCGGGTTCCGTGGTTCTAGCACGGTCGCTTTGGTCATACGTGGCTTCTCAAAATTATCCAATTACTTATTTTAGAACCTGTGTGCATTTACCTCTTTCACCGCTTTTAAATTAAGAAAAATTACCTTAAAACGGGCCACGCGTACGTGTACCCGTTTGTTTGGCGAGTCAAAAATTATCTCACGCGAACGTGTCCACAATTAATAACGCTTTATTATTATTAAGAGAGTTTGGACAAAGTTGCACAAACACATACTCTGGTTTTATTTTTAGAGTTGTAATCATGTCACGCGAACGTGTCCACAACCACGATAGTATATTAAATGGCCCTAAAGTTTTTTCCACGAATATTCCTCATTAATAACTAATTAAAGCAATGTCTTAAACTACACTTCAACGTCATAAATTAACCATGTGAATCCTATTCCCTCTGAAGATTCTATTAATTCAAATTATCTCAATAATCCATTTGCAGCATAGAGAGTGATTAAAGCCTCTCATGAAAAGGGAGTGGGGAATTTCGACACCATAGGAAAAGAACAACCAATTTTGGAGCATTTTAATGCAATTGTTTATTTAAGAGCATTTTATGGCAATGAAATAATAAGTAAATATTCATCTCAAGGAAATAGCCAATTGAAACAGTGAACTCAACCAAAATTATTCTTCTCATCAGTCCCATAAAAGAGAAGCTCAAGCAGATAATTTTTAACTACCAATTGCACTTCTCCAAAAGCCTCCAAACTGTGCGATCGAAGTAGGATGTAAATAGTAATCTAAGAAATAACCTTTTATTTTTTAAAAACAAAACTTGAAAAATCAAAAATTAGAACTAATTTTCTTTATACACATATTTAAACATGAGTAAAATGGATAAGGAAAGGATGTTCAATCACCAGGCAAGCATAGAAGTTACAATAAAATAAACTATATAATAAATAGATATGGCATTCCAATAATAAATTAATACTAATATTATAAGATCCAATGATAGTGAAACAAGAAAATAAGATAGATGAACCTTTTGTATAAATGAGTTGAGTTGAAATCATAAGGGGTTAAGCAATTCGACAAATCATGGCCGAGCTTTTGGCGACCATGAATGGAACTGGCAGTAAAGACCTCAACGACGACCTCGAAACTCCACTTTGATGCCACCGTTTATACTTAAAACAAGGCTGCTCAAGGGCTTTTTATGATCTGGAATTTTGCCATCTTTATGTTGTGCCGGAAAATGTATAGACTGATATGGGCGGCTGATTTTTGTTCCTAAGTAAGGGGGTCCTTCATTTTTTGTTATTTTCTTGGATCTTTTCCAGAGAAGCAGTGGATCTGATTCGCCTTAGCTCTAGGGTCCCTATTTGGCATTAGGTATAGGTATTGGAGTGTAGGGTGTAGCTATATAGGAAAGGTTTTGGGCCTTGAAATTGGGCCAAAGACTAAGAAACAAAAAACTATAAAATTCATAAAGACGGGATAAACCAACCCAACACTAGTTTCTCCTTCTAAAATTGTATACAATTATAATATAAAATGTAAAACTAATTTTATGATTAAATTAAACTATATTAAGACATGAAACTATTTTTGTATTTTCAAACTTATATAAAATAAAAATAAGGTGCTATTTTTGTATATTTTTATTTAAATTTATGAAAGATATATAAACTAAAAAGAAGAAATATTTTTATAATTTTTATTTTGTTACAAAATAAAGTAAAAGAATCAAAATTAGCTGAAATAGCTATATTAGACCTAAACTAAATATTTTACGCGGTGAAATCTCGGGGAGGGTAAAAAATCACAAGTCTACAGCTGCCCCTCTTTGATTGGAAACTCGAAGGGTTTCGGACAAAGAACGACTAGATAGGTTTTTTGACCCGACCCTTATTTGAGGAGGCCAAAACTAAGAGAAAAAGGGGATGTGACCGAGCCCTGGTATCTGAGCTGCCTACATATCATTGGCTATAAAGGAATCAGGCCATGTGTAGTTCAGAGTTAAGTGCGATGATGGACTATGCCGAGGTGGAGAGCAAGCCCAGGTGGAGAGCAAGCAGAGGTGCCGTTCCACCAAGGTTCCGGTCCGCTGTCCCCGTTATTACATCAAAATCACCATAAGAAAAACTAACTAAGCCTGTCAACTACAATTTACAAGATTCTTATCTATAAGCCTTTGAAACTTGATCTTGAGTCTTGAGTGGTTCTTCATGCAGACTTTGGATTTGAACCTTGATGCTTGCTAGTTGTAGGTGCTAGTTTATTCTTCTTCAACTTTTTGGATCAGGACCAGGCATGCAGTGCTTGTGGCCTCAACCATGTCTTGAGCAGCCCACATCTTTCATCAACTTCTGCATTTGGATTAACTTCTTGCCTTTCTCTTTTTTTTTTCTTTATTATGACAAACTTCTGTTGATCTCCTCAGACTGTTGATTCACAATCTTTCCGTAAGCCTATTTTGTTGCTGATTTGAATTACATTCTGAAGTGTTTTCCCTTTCTCCAGGTGAACGCCTGATTGCTGAACTCGAATTGTACTTTTGAGATGCTTTTCCTTTTTTTAGGTGGACGCCTGACTGCTGAACTTGAACTGTATTTTGAGATGCTTTCCCTTTCTCCAGGTGGACGCATGACTGCTAAACTTGAATTGTATTCCCGTGCTCTCCAGGTGGGCTCCTGACTGCTGAACTTGAATTGTATTCCCATTCTCTCCAGGTGGGCGCCTGTTTGCTGAACTTGAATTGTATTCTTGTGATATCCAGGTGGGCTCCTAACTGCTGAAACTTGAAATGTATTTCCGTTCTCTCTAGATGGACTCTTGACTGCTGAACTTGAATTGTATTCCCGTGCTCTCCAGGTGGGCTCCTGACTGCTGAACTTGAAATGTATTCCCATGCTCTCCAGGCGGGCTCCTGATTGCTAAACTTGAATGTATTTCCTGCTCTCTAGGTGGGCTCCTGATTGCTAAACTTGAATGTATTCCCTGCTCTCCAGGCAGGCTCCTGATTGCTGAACTCGAAATGTATTCCCATGCATTCTAGGCGGGATCCTGATTGCTAAACTTGAATGTATTCCCTGCTCTTCAAGCGGGCTCCTGATTGCTAAACTTGAATGTATTCCCTGCTCTTCAGGCGGGCTCCTGATTGATAGACTTGAATGTATTCTCTGCTCTCTAGGCGGGCTCCTGATTGATAGACTTGAGTGTATTCCCTGCTCTCCAGGCGGGCTCCTGATTGCTAAACTTGAATTCCCTGCTCTTGATGCGGGCTCCTGATTGCTGAACTCGAAATTTATTCCCATGCTCTCTAGGAGGGCTCCTGATTGCTAAACTTGAATATATTCCCTGCTCTCCAGGTGGGTGCCTAGCTGCTGAACTTGAATGTATTCCCTATTCTCCAGGTGGGCTCCTGCTTGCTGAGCTTGAATGTATTCCCTGTTCTCCAAGTGGGCTCCTGACTGCTGACTTGAATGTATTCCCTGTTCTCCAGGTGGGTGCCTGACTGATGAACTTGAATGTATTCCCTGTTCTCCCAACGAGCTCCTCAATGCTGACTTGAATGTATTCCCTATTCTCCAGGTGGGTTCCTGACTGCTGAACTTCAATGTATTCCTTGTTCTTCCGGCGAGCTCCTGACTGCTAACTTGAAATGTATTCCTTGCTCTCCAAGCAGGCTCCTGACTGCTAAACTTAAATGTATTCCCTGCTCTTCAGGCGGGCTCCTGACTGCTGACTTGAAATGTATTCCCTGCTCTCCAGGCGGGCTCCTGACTGCTGAACTGAAATGTATTCCCTTATTCTCCAGGCGGGCTCCTGACTGCTGACTTGAAATGTATTCCCTTGTTCTCCAGGCGGTCTCCTAACTGCTGACTTGAAATATATTCCCTTGTTTTCCAGGCGGGCTCCCGACTGCTGACTTTGAATGTATTCCCTACTCTCCAGGTGGGCTCCTGACTGCTTAACTTGAATTGTACTCCCTTATTCTCCATGCAGGTTCCTGACTGCTGACTTGAATTTTAATCTCTTGTTCTCCAGGTGGGCTCCTAACTGCCGACTTGAAATGTATTCCCTTTTTCTCCAGGTTGGTTCCTGACTGCTGAATTTGAACTTTTTCTCTCTATTCTCCAAGCGAGTACCTGATTCCAACCAAAATAGACAAAACAAAGGAAATGTTCTGCCCCAGTTTGGTAGCTGGGCACATAGGTGAGTGTTAAACTGAATCATTATACTAACTATTATTAAGAATTTGAAAGCTAAGTCCTATTATCCAGGAAGGTCCTGACAACTCTTAATTAAATAATAATTATATATCCAAGTTGTATCTTCTAAAGGTATTACTTCCGCTAAATCCTGGTATCTAAGGGGGTCTTAAACTACATCCTATTATCCAGGAAGGTCCTGAAAACCAAAATCAAGTCTTATCTTAAAAGTGACAATTTTACAGCTGCATTATACTACCCTACAACAGAATTTACACTACATCTTGTTATCTAATAGAAATCTTAAAACTAGGTCCTATTATTCATGGAGGGTCCTAAAAACTCCTAATTTTATCCTATCTTAAACATGCAAACTTTGAAACCAACTTACATTCCTTCATGCTAAACTATGCTATTCATAATTGTTTGGACTTTTAACTAAGCCCTATTTTCCAGGAAGGTCCTGAGAATTTACGGTCAAACCTATTTTAGTGCTTGCTCTTCCCCTACAGAGGGTTTCTCTGAAACAAACCAAATTTTCTGCCCCTGTTTCAAGTCAAAGAAAAATAATCTTGTCAGTTTAAAATATGGTGGTTGGTTTGTGGTCTTGAACTTTGAGGGCGATTGCTCCTTCATTTCCCATGATAACTGATTTCCACTCGAAGACCTTGCCTGTTTATTGACTAACCACTTTCTCTGTCATCCGTATCACTTAAATACCTTTTCTTTGTTCAGACCCAATATCCTCTATTTGTTGAATTTCTCATGAAATGGCATCTACCCAACCTTTGTGTCTCACATGAATCCCGAATCACGTCCATTGCCCCCACTCCGTGTGTATGTTGTTCTTCTTGACTTAAACTACTGGCCTTGGCCTTGAGGTCTGTTGCTCCTTCACTTGCCATGATAACTGATTTCCATTCGAAGAACTTACTTGTTCATTGAATAACCACTTCATTTGTCACCCTTAACATAGAAAATACCTCTTCTCCGTTCAAACCAAATACCTTTTATCTGTTGTATTGCTCTTGAACTGACACTTACCAACATTTGTGTAATGACCCGACCGGTCATTTTTGGAAATTAAGCTCCGTTCAGTGGCATAAGGTCTGGAATAACTTTGAAATATGAGTATCGAATTGTGTGCATGGTGGAATTCAGCTTTCGGATGGTTTAGAGTCAAATTTAGAGAAGAAACCCTATTTTGGAAGTTAGAACAGTGAAAAGTTAACCGGAAATGGACTTTTGGGTAAACAACTATGGAATGGGTTGTGGATGATCTCATCAGCTTCGTATGGTGATTTTGGACTTAGGCGCACGTTCGGATTCAGATTTGGAGGTCCGTAGAGTAAATTGAGGCATTTCGGCGAAAGTTGAAGTTGGAAAATGAAGAAGTTTGACCCACAGTTGACTTTTGAGATATCGGGGTCGAAATGCGATTCTAAGAGTTGGAACGGCTCAGTTATGCCATTTTGGACTTATCTGCAAAATTTGGTGTCATTCCGAGTTGAATTGATAGGTTTCGGCAGGTGTTTCGATATTTGAAGATTTAGAAGTTCATAAACTTAATTTTTGGTTTAATTCGTTGTTTCAATGTTGTGTTATATGATTTGGAACTTCGAGCGAGTCCGTGTTAGGTTATATGACTTGTGTGTGTGATTGGTGGAGGTCCCAGGGGCCTCGGGTGTGTTTCGAATGCTCAACGGGTAAATTTTAAATTTAGAAGGAAATTTGCAGCATGCCTTCTGGTGTTTTCGCTTCTGCGGCTTGGGAACCACATAAGCGATGCTGCAGAAGCGGCTTGGCAGCCATAGAAGCGGAAAGTGGACGTTGGCTTGGGAACCGTAGAAGCGGTGTAAGTTTTGCAGAAGCGAACTCGCTTTTGCGATGGGTGGACCGCAAAAATGGTTGGTCGGCTAATTAAGAGAACCGCAGAAGCGGCTAATTAAGCGGGTACGCAGAAGCAGTCCGTGGACCGCAAAAGTGGAAATCACTGGTATGAAATAGAATAATACGATGGTTTATTTCAAAAGTTAGAGAAATCAAAATTTAGCCCGGGAGAAGGCGATTTTGGGTGGATTTTGAAGAGGAGATCACCGGGTAATGTTTCCTTAACCTCATTTAGTTGTTTTCTATCAATATCTAGTTAAATCCACCATTAGAATTCGAATTCAAGGTCAAAATTGTGGAAAATTGGATGAAACTTCTTAGACTTAACTATTGGGTTTTGAGGGGGCATGTGACCTCCGATTTGGGAGATTTTTATGTGGTTAGACTCGTGAGAGTACGAGGGTTCTGAAAATGTGAAAATTATTCGATTCCAAGACGTTGATTGGAGGGGCATTTTTCTTATTTACCGATTTTCGCGCCCTAGCTTTAATTTTAATAGTGGAATCAGTTTTTTGCAATATTATTTACAATGTGTAATTGAATTGAATAGATTTGAGCCATTTGGAGTCGGATACTCGGGGCAAAGGCGTGGTTGCTAGTTGATTTTAGCCAGTTTGAGGTAAGTATCTTGCCTAACCTTGTGTGGGGGACTTCCCCTTAGGATTTGAGTCTTCTCTATTTATTGTATTCCGTGCACTCGAGGTGACGAGTGCGTGCTCGGATTTATTTGTGGTAAATTGTCCCTTTTAGGCTCTTAGACCATCGTAATCACCGAGTATGAAGATATTATTGATACGATTGAGTTCCCTGTTATTAATTTCACCTCTACATGACTTGGAATTTATTTGCTCTTCTTGAATTATTCTTGTTACCTAATTGACTTTTACTTGTTTAACTGAAGACAATTACCCTTCTATAGTCATATTATCGGTCCTAACTACTTGCCTTTATTTGGAAATCATAAACGTTTTATCTCATGTAATTAATAGGCCTTAATTGGAAAGAAGTTAAATATCTTATGATTAGTTGACATTTCCTTACTTGAAATTATTTGATTCATGTTAACTTCCTTATTGTTTGGATACTCCTTGATTGTAAGTTCATCTGTGACTTCGTGCAAATATATTACTTGTCCAACTGTTGTGGTTACCGGTGTAGCTATTACGTGCTTATTATATCTTGTTATTAGTGGAGGTTATCGTGTTTCTTGGTTTTTCCATGACCCTTCTTACGTATTGTTGGTTCCCTTTTCTGGAACGTTATTATTTCTATTGTTGATTCCATTGCCGGGACGTTATCGTTTCTATTGTGGATTCCCTTGCCGGGATGTTATTGTTTCTATTATGGATTCCCTTGCCGGGACGTTATTGTCTTCTATTGTTGACTCCCTTGCCGGGATGTTGTTGTTCTATTATTTGGGTGAAGAAGAGTGATAAGGCACGAAGGGTGATGCCGTGCACATGTACATTTATGTTGATTGGGCTGTAATGCGGGATACAAGGAGATCCCTAACACTTATATTGAGGATACCAAGAGATCCACAACACTTATATTAAGGATACCAAGAGATCCCCAGCACTTATATTAAGGATACCAAGAGATCCTCGGGATACCAAGAGATCCCCAGTACTTATATTGACGATACCAAGAGATCCTCGAGATACCAAGAGATCCCCAACCCTTATATTGAGGATACCAAGAGATCCCCAACACCTATATCGAGGATACCAAGAGATCCTCGGGATACCAAGAGATCCCTAGTACATATATTGAGGGTACCAAGAGATCCTCAGGATACCAAGAGATCCCTAGCACACATATTTATGTTTGGGACTACGGGATGATATCTTGGGATATCCCCTGTTAAACTCATTTTGTTTTGAGCTGTCGTTTTTGTTGATTCTATCCGTGTGCAAACATTTTGGGTGCTTGCCGTTCCATCTCTTATACTTACTAGTGGTGCAGTTCTTGTTAAACACACTTGCACAAGCATACACGTAGTTGGACTCTCCCCATTAGAGGTGAATACCTTCTGATTTTGCTAAGGGTGGAGATACGTCCTCGTTATCTATTGTATATGTGAGAGTGGCCCTAGTTATCCAGTTAATTGTCCGCATGATCGTGAGATTGATGGGGTATAGGATGCCAGGTGTTAGATTTAGGTGTTGGGCTTTCGTGAGTTATGATTCGTTCGAGACTTGGGAAAATTGTAGTAAGAGTTGAGTAAGACCTTATGTGAACATCATTGGAGGATATGAGTTGTTGACTAGCGGCCCTTGATGTGTCTTGATCTTAGGATATGGATTGTGATTCTGCCGTCATTTTGTATGATCATTTATTATATTCTCGTTGTTACTGTTGCCTTTCCTTTTATTGTTATCTGTAGCATTTTTGACTATCCATGCAGGCTTTACATATTCATATGTCGTTACTATTATTCCTATGATTATACTGTTTATTGACCGGTAGGTTCCTCGTCACTACTCTACCGAGGTTAGTCTTGATACTTACTGGGCACCGCCATGGTATGCTCATACTACTCTTCTGCACATTTTTGTTGTGCAGATACAGGTACTCCCGTTCAGTTCTGTCAGCCTTGGAAGGAGGCGTATCGGTAGAGACTTCAAGGTAAATCTGCTACGTCCGCAAACCGAGGAGTCCCTTTCTAGCTTTTCTGAATAAGTATAGTTTTTCCAGTATTTTCTCCTTTGTATAGATACTCCTGAGTCAGAGCCTCTTATGTATCCCTTAGCTTGTGATTTGTGAGTTTCCGGGTTTTGGGGAGTTTTTAGCTTTGGTAATTGTTGTGGTATGTACCAAGCAGCACCTTAAACCCTATTTATTTTATTAGTTCAGTTTTATTTATTTTCTTTCGCAAATTTTGGTTTATCTTCCGCATTATTAGGCTTACCTAGTCATAGGGACTAGGTGCCATCACGACATTTTCATGGAGGGTGAACCGGGGTCGTGACAAGTTGGTATCAAAGCTCTAGGTTCATAGGAGTCACAGATCACAAGCCTGTTTATTAGAGTCTCGTGGATTGGTACGGAGACGTCTAAACTTATCTGCGAGAGGCTATGTAACCGTTAGGAAAATTTCCACTTCATTTGATTTCCCTGTCGTGCGAGAATTTGGCATTTACAATCCTAAACCTCTGCCTTCCACTCTCTCACTGATGGTGAGGACACGTACTGCCCGAGGTGATCAGGCACCCTCGCCCCTTACTGCAGCCGTCGGAGGTCGGGGCCGGGCTAGAGTTCGAGGATGCATGCGTGGTGTAGAGAGAGCACCTGTACAACCGGCCGCTGAGGTACCACCAACAGATCCAGCAGGAGTCCGAGCATCTAACAAGCCTACAACTACTACTACTCCAGCCCTTCAGGAGACTTCGGCACAGTTCATGAGTATGTACACCATTTTGGCTCAGGCAGGATTGTTTCCGCTTACTGTAGCTACGCCCCAGGCCGGGGCAGGAGCACAGACTCCCGCTGCCCGCACTCTTGAGCAGCGAGCGCATGTTGAGCAGGTCCCTGAGATTATTCCTACGCTGCCTGCAGGACCAGTTCAGCCCAAGGGCATGGCAGCGGCTCCCGAGCAGGAGCAGATGAGGCTTGAGAGGTTTAAGAGGTATAAGCCTCCTGAGTTCGGTGGTTTAGCATTGGAGGATGCCTTGGAATTCCTTGATGAGTGTTATCACATTCTCCGTACTATGGGTATCTCCGGATCGAGCGAGGTTTCTTTCACTACTTTCCAGTTTCGAGAAGGCGCATATTACTGGTGGCTCACCTCTAAGTTAGACAGCCCAGACGAGGCAGCTTCACTGACTTGGACCCAGTTTTCAGATATGTTTCTGTGAGAGTTTGTTCCTCAGAGCCTCAGGAATCCATGGCGCACGGAGTTTGAGCATTTGCGACAGGGTGCTATGGCCGTCTCAGAGTATGATGTCCGATACACCAGTTTGGCTAGACATGCCTCAGCCATGGTTTCTACTGACAGCAAAAAGGTTCGCCGGTTTATTGAGGGGCTTATTCCTAGCATCAGGTCCAGTATGGCCCATGAGTTGGAGATGGATATTCCTTATCAGCAGGTAGTGAGCATTGCTAGGAGGATAGAGGGTATGCACGCTAGAGAGAGAGAGGGCAGGCAGGGTCATGAGAGAGAGAGATCAGACGAGATCAGGGGAGAGAGTTTGAGGAGGCGAGGAGGCATCGTAGACCGGTGAGATATACTGGTCCTTATTTTGGAGGTAGGGTGCATCATGGTAGAGGTTTTGCGGGTCAGCCAGTTCAGTTCGCGATTCAGACTATGTATGATGATTCAGGTGTTCAGGGGTCTCGGAGTACCCGTACCATACAGTTCCCACCGCCTCGTCAACAGGTGTTCAGGGGTCTCGGAGTACCCATACTGCACAGTTCCCACTGCCTCATCAGTGGAGAGGGTGTTTTGAGTGTGGAGATACTGGTCACATGGTGGGAGATTGTCCCAGACTTCGAACCGATATGTCACAGCGAGGTATTCAGGTAGGTAGAGGGCGCCTAAGAGGGGGAGGCCTGACTTGTCGATGTGTTTCATATAGTAGTTTTGAGGCCGGTGCGCCAACTAATGTCATTCAGGTACCAGTTCAGTTTGTTATATTGGGGCACTTTCTGTAGTTCATCACAGTTCTGCTTATCGAGGCAGATTTCTTCGTTTGTTGCTCCATTTGTGGGAGCACTTCATGATTTGCACTCCGTCTATGTGATTATCCTGTTGGGAGGTTTTATGAGTGGTAGCCGTGTCTATCGTCTGATTCTAGCCATTATCAAGAATTACGAGGCTAGTAGTATTTTCCTGTTGTCTGTTTTGGTAGGCTTAGTGTGACTTCTGAGCATTCTTGGTTACGAGCTGTGATTTCTATGCTCCACCGGTATGGGAGCTGGTCTGTGTTATAAATTGTAGACGGTATTGATCTAGTGAGAGTCTCTAGATGGGTTGATGTGTACCCTACTTGTGATTTAGTGTTGAAGGCGGGACCCTCGGGATTTCAGGTGGTTCGATATGTTAGTGTACTGTGGTGAGAGTTATATCAGTATAAGATCCTTGTGAGTCCTTTATATGCTTTCATTCCTTCTTGTTAAATGTCCTGGTAGATTTGCGTTGTAGAATAATTTGTGCTAGTTTGATTTTTTGTTAGCTCCCTTATGTGTTTTCCCTTCCTATATTCATTCATTTTCGTTTTATGCTTCTTGAGTTTTAGTTGCGGAGTGTGTACCCATTGGTGTTGGCTGAGATTTGGTTATTCGGGTGTTTTGTTATGTTGTTTTTGTGGTTATTGTATCATTGCCAGTGTTGTGGAGGTTTGAAAATAGTTCCTGTGAAGATGAGGCTTATGGCCGATATGGATTTGATCTTAGGCAAGTATTGCTATCAGAAATGTTATTGTGGGCCTATGTGTGGTGTGTCATGTTGTGTGGTTGTACCCTGTGTGTGTTGGCATGTATTGAAATAGTTGGTTGAGACTGATACCGGATATGGACTTAGAATCGGGTCTTTTGGGAAAATGGATGGAAGGCGAGAATTCTGCTTGAAGGCTTAATGATATTGCTATAAGGTTAAATTTCAGTTGAGATGGTGTCATCGTGCTTATATTATTTGGGGTGACGTGGGATCACCCGCGGGTGTATGTTGGAAGTGCGCACTCAGTGACTTGAGGACTTTGAGGCGAATCTTAGCACGTTCGAGGACAAACGTTGGTTTTAAGAGGGGAGGATATAACGACCCGACCGGTCATTTTGTGAAATTAAGCTCCGTTTAGTGGTATAAGGTCTGGAATAGCTTCGGAATATGAGTATCGAATTGGGTGCATGGTGGAATTCTGCTTTCGAATAGTTTAGAGTCAAATTTAGAGAAGAAACCTTGTTTTGGAAGTTAGAACGGTGAAAAGTTGACCGGAATTGGACTTTTGGGTAAACGACCCCGGAATAGGTCGTGGATGATCTCAACAGCTTCGTATGGTGATTTTGGACTTAGGCGCGCGTCCGGATTCAGATTTGGAGGTCCGTAGAGTAAATTGAGGCATTTCGGCAAAAGTTGAAGTTGGAAAATGAAGAAGTTTGACCCACAATTGACTTTTGAGATATCGGGTTCAGAATGCGATTACGAGAGTTGGAACAACTTCGTTATGTCATTTTGGACTTGTCTGCAAAATTTGGGGTCATTCCGAGTTGAATTGATAGGTTTCGGCATGGGTTTCGATATTTGAAGATTTAGAAGTTCATAAACTTGATTTTTGGTTTGATTCGTCATTTTGATGTTGTGTTATATTATTTGGAACTTCGAGCAAGTCCGTGTTAGGTTATATGACTTGTGTGTGTGATTGGTGGAGGTCCTGGAGGCTTCGGGTGTGTTTTAGATGCTCAACGGGTAAATTTTGAAGTTAGAAGGAAATTTGTAGCAGGCCTTCTGGTGTTTTCGCTTATGCGGCTTGGGAAACGCAGAAATGGCGCCGCAGAAGTGGCTTGGCAGCTGTAGAAGCATAAAGTGGACGTTGGCTTGGGAACCGCAGAAGCGGTGTAAGTTCCGCAGAAGCGAACTCGCTTTTGCGATGGGTGGACCGCAAAAACGGTTAATCGACTAATTAAGAGAACCGCAGAAGCGGTTACTTTTTCCGCAAAAGCGGGAACGCAAAAGCGGAAATCACCGGTATGAAATAGAATAATCCGAGGGTTTATTTTAAAAGTTAGAGAAATCAAAATTTAGCTTTGGAGAAGGCGATTTTGGGTGGATTTTGAAGAGGAGATCACTGGGTAATGTTTCCTTAACCTCATTTAGTTGTTTTCTATCAATATCTAGTTAAATCCACCATTAGAATTTGAATTCAAGGTCAAAATTGTGGAAAATTGGATGAAACTTCTTAGACTTAACTATTGGGTTTTGAGGGGGCATGTGACCTCCGATTTGGGAGATTTTTATATGGTTAGACTCGTGAGAGTACGAGGGTTCTGAAAATGTGAAAATTATTCGATTTCAAGATGTTGGCGCCCTAGCTTTAATTATAATAGTGGAATCAGTTGTTTGCAATATTATTTATGATGTGTAATTGAATTGAATAGATTTGAGCCATTTTGAGTCAGATACTCGTGGCAAAGGCATGGTTGCTAGTTGATTTTAGCCGGTTTGAGGTAAGCATCTTGCCTAACCTTGTGTGCGGGACTTTCCCTTAGGATTTGAGTCTTCTCTGTTGATTGTATTCCGTGTATGCGAGGTGACGAGTGCGTGCTCAGATTTATTTGTGGTAAATTGTCCCTTTTAGGCTCTTAGACCCTCGTAATCACCAAGTATGAAGATGTTATTGATACGATTGAGTTCCCTGCTATTAGTTTCACCTCTACATGTCTTACTTGGAATTTATTTTCTCTTCTTGAATTATTCTTGTTGCCTAATTGACTTTTACGTGTTTAACTAAAAACAATTACCCTTCTATAGTCATATTATCCGTCCTAACTACTCGCATTTATTTGGAAATCATAAACGTTATATATCATGTAATTAATTGGACTTAATTGGAAAGAAGTTAGATATCTTATGATTAGTTGACATTTCCTTAATTGAAATTATTTGATTCATGTTAACTTCCTTATTGTTTGGATACTCCTTGATTGTAAGTTCATCTGTGACTTCGTGCAAATATATTACTTGTCCAACTATTGCGGTTACCGGTGTAGCTATTACGTACTTATTATGTCTTGTTATTAGTGGAGGTTATCGTGTTTCTTGGTTTTTCCGTGACCCTTCTTATGTATTGTTGGTTCCCTTGCCAGAATGTTATTATTTCTATCATTGATTCCGTTGCTGGGACATTATCGTTTCTATTGTGGATTCCCTTGTCGGAATGTTATTGTTTCTTTTGTGGATTCCCTTGCCGGGATGTTATTGTCTTTTATTGTTGACTCCCTTGCCGGGATGTTATTGTTCTATTTTTTGGGTGAGGAAGAGTGATAAGGCACGAAGGGTGATACCGTGCACATGTATATTTATGATGATTGAGCTGTAATGCGGGATACCAAGAGATCCCTAGCACTTATATTGAGGATACCAAGAGATCTTCGGGATACCAAGAGATCCTCAGCACTTATATTGAGGATACCAAGAGATCCTCGGGATACCAAGAGATCCCCAGTACTTATATTGAGGATACCAAGAGATCCCCAGTACTTATATTAAGGATACCAAGAGATCCCCAGCACTTATATTGAGGATTCCAAGAGATCCTCGGGACACCAAGAGATCCCCAGCACCTATATTGAGGATACCAAGAGATCCTTGGGATAACCAGAGATCCCTAGTACATATATTGAGGATACCAAGAGATCCTCGGGATACCAAGAGATCCCTAGCACACATATTTATGTTTGGGACTACAGGACAATATCCTGGGAGATCCCCTGTTAAACTCATTTTGTTCTAAGCTGACGTTTTTGTTGATTCTATCCGTGTGCAAACTTTTCGGGTGCTTGCCGTTCCATCTCTTGTACTTACTAGTTGGTAGAGTTCTTGTTAAACACACTTGCACAAGCATACACGTAGTTGGACTCTCCCTATTAGAGGTGAATACCTTCCGATTTTGCTAAGGGTGGAGATACGCCCTCGTTATCCATTATATATGTGAGAGTGGCCCTAGTTATCCAGTTAGTTGTCAGCATGATTGTGAGATTGATGGGGCACAGGATGCCAGGTGTTAGATTCAGATGCTGGGCTTTCGTGAGTTATGATTCGTCTGAGACTTGGGGAAATTGTAGTAAGAGTTGAGTAAGACCTTATGTGAACATCATTGGAGGATATGAGTTGTTGACTAGCGACCCTTGATGTGTCTTGATCTTAGGATTTGGATTGTGATTCTGCCGTCCTTTTGTGTCATCATTTATTATATTCTCGTTGTTACTGTTGTCTTTCCCTTTGTTATTATCTGTAGCATTTTTGACTATCCATGCAGGCTTTACATATTCATATGTCGTTACTATTATTCCTATGATTATACTGTTTATTGACCGGTAGGTGCCTTGACTGTTCCTCGTCACTACTCCACCGAGGTTAGTCTTGATACTTACTGGGCACCGCCATGGTGTGCTCATACTACTCTTCTGCACATTTTTGTTGTGCAGATACAGGTACTCCCGTTCAGTTCTGTCAGCCTTGAAAGGAGGCGTATCGGTAGAGACTTCAAGGTATATCTGCTACGTCCGCAGACCGAGGAGTCCCTTTCTAGATTTTCTGTAATAAGTATAGTTCTCCCAGTATTTTCTCCTTTGTATAGATACTCTTGAGTCAGAGCCTCTTATGTATCCCTTAGCTTGTGATTTGTGAGTTTTTGGGTTTTGGGGAGTTGTTAGCTTTGAGAATTGTTGTGGTATGTGCCGAGCGGCACCTTAAACCTGTTTATTTTACCAGTTCAGTTTTATTTATTTTCTTCCACAAATTTTGGTTTATCTTCTGCATTGTTAGGCTTACCTAGTCATAGGGACTAGGTGCCATCACGACCTGTTCATGGAGGGTGAACTGGGGTCGTGATACTTTGTATCTCACATGAACCCCAAAGCACGTCAATTGCCACCCCCCTCAGTGTCTATGCTATTATTTCTTGACTCAAACCACTGGCCTTGGCCTTGAAGTCTATTGCTCCATCGCTAGCCATGATAACTTCGATTTCTTCTTGGAAGATCTTGCTTGTCACTGGTTTACCACCCTTTTTGTCAATCATATCACATAAAATACCTCTGATCCATTCACCCTGGACCTCCTTCTGTTGCATTGTCCATGAATTGATATATACCAAGCTTTTGTATTTTCACACGAATTCCAAAGCCTGTTAATTGTTACCAGCTCAGTATTCTTTTTGTTCTTTCCGGAATTATGACGCTTTGATGTGCTAACCAGATCCCTTTTGTGCAATTGGAAAGCTGGTGGAAAATTTTGAAGTCATTTCTCACTTGTTCTGACCAAACAGACTTAGGAAGAGGAAGTAAACAAGACAAAAGGAACTGAGTAGAGGATGGAAAGAGATGAATCCTAACAAGAAAACTACAAAGTAGAAACCTATCGGATATGGATACCAACCCTAATGACCATGACATGCACCTGTGGCCTTTTCTATTAAGCAAACCCGATGTTCACTCTTGTCGCACCTTTTTCCATCAAACTGGGCTTCAATGCTCCGCTTATCCAATCTGATTCACAATCCTTATTCGACTTGTAGTGCCCGAAGGGTTTTCACCATCAAGCCTCTCTCATTTTGGTCTTTCTCTCAACTCACCGTCACCTTATGGTGCCCCTGAGGGTTTTTACCAATAAGAGTCTCTCATTTTTTATTTCTCTTAGCTTTCATCGCCTTGCGGCACCCATGAGGGTTTTCATTGATAAGACTCTCTTATTTTTCCCTTTTTCCTGTTTGAACAAAGTGTTGCCCCTCATATAAATCACCTCTACTTGCTCGACTTGGCATTTCTCGAAGACTGATCGAAAGGTCTTTCTGTGGACCGTAATGTGGGTTTTTGGATAGGGTTAGAAAGAAAGGGTATCAAAAGGCTCAAAACAATTCAGTTGGGTTCAAAATTACAACTTTCGGAATCAGATTTCTTACAACAACAACAACAATTTCTGCCCCTGTTTCTTTGCTTGGGGACTTTTGGATTTTTATTTTGATGGGACCGAACCGTGAGGCTGCCTACGTATCCTTAAAAGGAATCTGGTCGAACATAGTTCATGTCATAAAAATTACTTTGTTTTTGTGATTTTTCTTTCCTTTTTCTTCCTCTTTCTTTTCTTTTCTTTTCTTTCTTCATTTTCTCTTTTCGTTTTTTTGTTTTTTTTTTCTTTTTCTTTTTCTTCTTTTCTTTTCTTTTCTTCTTCTTTTTCTTCTCTCTCTTTTCATTCTTTTCTACTATTTTTTTCCTTCACTTATCTTTCACGCTTACGTTTCTGATCTTTGCTACTGATTCCAAAATAGGGGCATGAAAGGAAATAAATAAGGCTCAAAGGGGGTAAAAAGGATAAAGTATTTAGATAGCAGAACAAAATGCATTCGTCATTCCAATCTCTAAAACATGCCAAGTGCAAACTACACAATTAAACAAACTAAGGAAAACATTTGTAACATCTTTTGATTGTACCAGACTTGATAAACATATCCACATATTCGCCTTTTACATCTGTTGAATACAAAGTACCATTGGACAACACTCTCACTCTCCTTACCACGAACGGCCCCTGACAATTTGGAAAACTTGCCTTTAGGGTTTCTTTATGTTCTATCTGCCCCAGTTTCATATGGTTTGGGCTTCAAATGATCTCAAAGTGTCCAAATCTGTTCTTATTTCCCTCAAATGCCCCTGTTATCTTCAAAATTGTTTCAATGCTTCATGACTATTTAGCCCAAACCGAGAATTACATATGTATGTCATGTCACTAAATCCAACAAGAAAAGAACAGTGGAAAGAAAAGAGAACTAAGCAAAAGAAAATGACTACAAATAACAGAAAATAGGAAATTGTATTAGACAGACGATGAAACGGTTTGAACAATAAGACAAGCAAACTAGACTGGGGTTACAACCCTGGAACAAACCTAGACAGCACTAAATGAGCTACTACGAATAAACAAACCATGCAAAATGAAATGATATAAGGGTTTGAGTCACAAGACAATATTCGGATTACAACCCTGAAATAACCCGGACAACAGAAATGACAACAAAATAAACCACCAAAACTCTGCTCCGGCTAACCAAGAAATGGAGCATCTTCCCAATTGCCAAGCACGGCATCTTAGCCACTGAGTTTTGCATCAATATTGGTAAGTCCATTATCAACTTTAATCAACAAGTTCCCAAGAGGATTCGCATGCTCCCTGCCACTGTCATTAACCACAACTACCCCTTCTTGAATCATTCTTTCTATTTCCCTTTTCAAAGAGCGACAATCTTCAATGCTATGCCCCTGGACATTAGAGTGGTACATGCATCAAACAACAAGATCAAAGCCTTTCTCATATGGATCCAGAGTATCGCCGATGAGCGGCTCACTCAGGCCAGAATGCTTTAACTTTTCAAACAAACTTGTGTAGGATTCTCCGATGGGCGTGAAATTATCTTTTTGCCTTTGTTTCCCACCATGCCTCAATTTTTTAGGATTTTTGGATGCTTGAAAATGCTGTGGAGGCACACGAGAACTTCGGGATACTGGCGCTCGCCCTAGGGAGTGACCTGGTGGTTGGACAGATGGCCGGATGTTGTTCGGCAGATAATACTGGGGTGGATTATGTGGAGTTTGGGGATATTCACGGGGTCGGTATTAAAGCTGAAAGCGTTTAGCAAGAACGACCACTGAACCTTGTCTTTGGCGGGGCTCAACAACACCTTTTCTATTAATGGGAGGGCTATCTCGAGCAACTTGTTCGTTCCATCTGAGCCAAAAATCCTTAAAACTTTCCTTGGGTTTCTTTTCCATCTAAGATAGGGAGGAGCGGTCTGGGACAATGTCTATATTGTAGTGAAAGCGTCGCACAAAATCTTGAGCCATGTCGCCCAATGTAAGCCACTTCCTGACATCTTGATGATCATGCCATTCCAAAGCTGCCCCAGTCAGGCTCTCACTGAAATACGCCGTCATCAAGTCATCTTTCTCTCCAACACCTCTTATTTCACTGCAATAAATCTTTAGGTGGGCTACCGGATCTCCACACCCATCATACAAGTTAAACTTTGGCACTTTAAACCCTGCAGGCAGGCGAACGTCGGGGAACATACACAATTCTTTGCAAGACATGTTAACCTGGTCTCCCATCCCTTGCATGTTCTTTAAGGATTGTTCTACGCCTTTCAACTTCATGGATATCTCATCTTGCACTACTTTTCCTATAACCTTTTCATTTTCAGCATGAAGCTCATCCCGAGGGCTCTTCTTGTATAAATTAAGAACCTTGTGGGCGGCCTTTGAGGGTAATATTGTGCATCACAAACTTTGAGTGGGTATTCATTGTTGGGGGTAGTGGATATGACAGCAGGGAAATTTTGGGGACAGGTAATTGGAGGAAGAGTGATGGAGATACTGGGGTTGTTGGGAAGTGCCAAAGCTTGGATAAAGGTAACATCTAAGAAGCCCGGTGGTGGCGGGGGTGGTGCCTTCCCATTCATCCAGGCCCGATACATGTCCATCATGTGTTGTCTTAACATCCTTGCTTCATCACCCAAACCAGTGTTCTGTTCAACCAACTGCTTTCGGGCACCGATATCAACCAACTCAGTTCTGTTGTTGTCTGCCATTGCCTTTTGACTTTATGTTGTAGAGGAGAGTTACCACTTTAAAACTACAAACTAACCACCCTTCTGCTATGAAAGAAACAAAATGAAACCATCATGTTAGCATTAGAATATTTAACATAAGATAATCTCACTTTATGTGCAATGCACCTAGCCATATTTATCGGTTCTAAAATGACTTCGAGGGTACAAAGGTCAGTTGGTATCATCCCAATTTGTTCATTTCAACCTCTCTTTTCTTTGTTTTTCTAGTACTTGCTTGCTCATTTTCCTTCCTCTTTTCCCTTCTAATTATCACTCTTTTCTTTCCTCCCATTTCTCACATCCCATGATTTAACCTCTTTTTTTTTCTTTTTTCTTTTAATAAATTAAAAAAAATGATTCGATCGAACCCTACGTAGGTTGCCTACGTATCATGATGACACATGAATCAGATCTTTGCGTAGTTCTGGAAAGATCCTAAACAAACCAACGTTCCTTTTTTTTTCTTTTTCTTTTATTTTTTATCTTAATGATTACTCTAATGAGCAAAGAGAAATGAAAGAAGCAAATTCTTTTTTTTTTGAATTTTCTAGACTTAATATTCTATGACCTATTCTAAACTCAAGCTTAACGGGCATGTTTTTTTTTTTTCCTTTTGAAACAAATACTCTATTAAGGAAAAATCCTAGAAGAGAAAAATATTTTTTGATTGTTTTTTTCTTTTTGTTTTTTTTTTTTAAAGAAGGAAATCTAAAAAATAAACCACAGAAATATATTTTGAACTTTCATTTGATATCCTGACGCAATATTTCGAAACAAGCAATGAAAAAAATAAAATAAAATATTTTTGAATTTCAATTTTAATTGCCTAAAGAAGAAATTCTAATGATAAACAAAAGATAAAGTATTATTATTTTGTATGTACAATATCCTAGAGTTATAATGAAAATAAAAAGAATTTTTTTATTTTTCACTAATTTTCCAAAGAAACACCTCAAAAGAAAATCTTTTTGGATTTTGGAATTAACACCTTAAAGAAAGATTTTAAAGAAGTACTAATAGAAAATTCTCTTTTTTTGAATTTTGGCCCTAATATACTAAAGGAAACATAAAAACAATTCATTTTTAAGTCCTAGATATTAATTGCCAAAAGGAAAAACAACCTCAACTTTTTTTTCATTTCTAGAATTTGTGTTCTAAAGAAAACTTATATGTAAATATAAAATCCAACATCTTTTTTTTTTGGAGTTTTAAGTTACAACACATTTTTTTAAATATAAAGCAGAAAATACAATAACAAAAACTTGACATTACTATACAAAACTAGAAAGTAAATGACGTCATAAAATGAAGAACATACTCAAAACATAAAAATAAAATAAATCTCCTTAAGCAACTCATGACTGGATGGTCACGAGGTGTCTGTCATGCCCAAACTTTGGTAAGTACATCCATACCTTTATGAAAAGACTCAAACCAACACTATGTGAGACAATAACACTCCCTATTAGACACATGCAAGACATGGTTGCAACGATTTTTTAAAAATTAACCTATGTGGCTAAAAGTGGCTAAAAATGCAAAATTTGGCTAAGACCCCGCGAAGCAAAGAACCTACTCACTAGGAAGACCGGACCCTCTGTGGGTTGCCTACGTATCATGCCCCGAAAGATGAGAATCAGGTATGCGTAGTTCGGGCAGATTGGATACGGTCGAGAATTAATAAATAAAAAACAACTAATTTAGAGAATATATATATATTTTTGTCTTTTCCTTGAAAATGATGAAACATGTAAAATCTCTTTGATTTATTCTTTTTCCTCTTTTTTTTTTTGATTTCCTGATTCTCGGAAAATGATGAAAAAGTGCAAAATCTTTTCTTTTTGAATTTTCAAGCTCTTTTTTTCCTTAACTAAAATGTAACAGAAAACATAATTGGGTCTCACTCGCTTTATCTTCATACCTCACTCTTTTTTTTATTTTTTATTTACCCTCAACTGTCATTGGTCCGCCAAATGACCCTTTTACCCTTGAATAAATGCAACACGTAGCACATAGAATGCATCAAGATGGTCTGTCATTTTGGGTACACATGTCCTAGACAGACCCAACCCCTATGTTGAGTACCCTAAGTCAAATGCACATGATGCAAACAAACGTTCCTACTAGGGATCCGGCATGAATTTGTGTTTTTCTAGGTTTAAATCCTAGGGTTTTGGTCTAGACTTGGGGTACCCGAGCGGACAACTGGGGCCGAAGAGGGGGAGATGTACCGGTAGCACTAAAGTCTGT
Organism: Nicotiana glauca; assembly: GCA_026770625.1. NCBI lineage: Eukaryota > Viridiplantae > Streptophyta > Magnoliopsida > Solanales > Solanaceae > Nicotiana > Nicotiana glauca. The sequence goes on from MU724671.1 coordinate 42,299, forward strand.
CCGGCCTTGTCACTTGCCTAGCCTCGCTTTATTTGGTGTAATTTCTGTAGAAAAAACGGGCTACACGAATGTAGGCACCATTTTCAGAAGATTCAGAGGGGTGGCGTAAGAAAATAGTTATATACAATTCAAAAATATTAAAGCGGTAAACAGATAGCCAGAATACAATAATATCAACAATAAATGAAGCCAAGCAAAAATCATAAAACAAGCTCGAATTATTGAATCCTGAACTAGAGATTCTGGGTTCTTATCCCCAGCAGAGTCGCCAGATCTGTCACACCTCCTTTTTTACCTACACCCTCGAAGGATATTAGGGGAGTTTTTTTCAATTTAAGTGACAGTCGAAATGGGATCATATTATTAAAAGATTCAGAGTCGCCACTTGGGATAATTAATGGTGTCCAAAATCACCGGTTTCAAATCCCAAATTGAGGAAAAAATTGACTTTTTATTACAGTCCACAAACCAGAAATCGGGGTAAGAAATTTTGTTAAACCGAGAGAAGGTGTTAGGCATTCCCGGGTTCCGTGGTTATAGCAGGGTCGCTTTGATCATACTTGGCTTTTCAAAATTGTCTAAACACTCGTTTTAGAACCTGTGTGCATTTACCCCTTTCACCGCTTTTAAATTAAGAAAAATTATCTTGAAACGGGTCACGCGTATGTGTACCCATTTGTTTGGCATGTCAAAAATTATATCACGCGAACGTGTCCACAATTAATAATGCTTTATTATTATTAAGAGAGTTTGACCAAAGTTGCATGAACGCATACTCTAGTTTTGTTTTTAGAATCGCAATCATGTCACGCGAACGTGTCCACAACCATGATAGTATATTAAACGGCCCTAAAGGATTTTCCACGAATATTCCTCATTAATAACTAATTAAAGCAATGTCTTAAACTACACTTCAACGTCATAAATTAACCATGTGAATCCTATTCCCTCTGAAGATTCTATTCATTCAAATTATCTCAATAATCCATTTGCAGCAGAGAGAGTGATTAAAGCCTCTCATGAAAAGGGAGTGCGGAATTTCGACACCATAGGAAAAGAACAACCAATTTTGGAGCATTTTAATGCAATTGTTTATTTAAGAGCATTTTATGGCAATGAAATAATAAGTAAATATTCATCTCAAGGAAATAGCCAATTGAAACAGTGAACTCAACCAAAATTATTCTTCTCATCAGTCCCATAAAAGAGAAGCTCAAGCAGATAATTTTTAACTACCAATTGCACTTCTCCAAAAGCCTCCAAACTAGTGCGATCGAAGTAGGATGTAAACAGTAATCTAAGAAATAACCTTTTATTTTTTAAAAACAAAACTTGCAAAATCAAAAATTAGAACTAATTTTCTTTATACATATATTTAAACATGAGCAAAATGGATAAGGAAAGGATGTTCAATCACCAGGCAAGAATAGAAGTTACAATAAAATAAACTATATAATAAATAGATATGGCATTCCAATAACAAATTAATACTAATATTATAAGATCCAATGATAGTGAAATAAGCAAATAAGATAGACGAACCTTTTGTATAAATGAGTTGAGTTGAAATCATAAGGGGTTAAGCAATTCGACAAATCATGGCTGAGCTTTTGGCGACCATGAACGGAACTGGCAGTAAAGGCCTCAACGGTGACCTCGAAACTCCACTTTGATGCCACCTTTTACGCTCAAAACAGGGCTGCTCGAGGGATTTTTATGATCTGGAATTTTACCAACTCTATGTTGCGCCAGAAAATGTATAGATTGATATGGGCGACTGAGTTTTGTTCCTAAGTGAGGGTACCCCCTCGAAGTCCCCGGAAAATGTATTCTGGCCAACTCTCTGTTGTTTTCTTGGATCTTTTCCAGATAAGCGGCGGATCTGATTTGCCTTAGCTCTAGGGTCCCTATTAGGTGTTAGGTCTAGGTATTGGAGTGTAGGGTGTAGCTATATAGGAAAGATTTTAGGTTTAGGGGGTATGGGTTTGGCGTTATTGGGCCTTGAAATTGGGCCCAAGACTAAGAAAAAAAATTACAAAATTCATAAAGACGGGATAAACCAACCCAACACTAGTTCCTCCTTCTAAAATTATATACAATTATAATATAAAATGTAAAACTAATTTTATGATTAAATTAAACTATATTAAGACATGAAACTATTTTTGTGTTTTCAAACTTATATAAAAATAAAAATAAGGTGCTATTTTTGTATATTTTTATTTAAATTTATGAAAGATATATAAACTAAAAGAAACTAAAAAGAAGAAATATTTTTTTAATTTTTTTGGTGACGAAATAAAGTAAAAGAGTCAAAATTAGCTGAAATAGCTATATTAGACCTAAACTAAATATTTTACGCTAAAGATGGATAAAATCTCGGGAAGGGTCAAAAATCACATGTCTACAGCCTAATATACACATACTGATAGACAACTATGCCAAGCATGAACTCCAACCCTTTGTGGATTGCTTCGCGGGATATCATCAGATCTGGAAGGATGAAGAGGATGCCAGAAAGACAACCTTTATCACACCATGGGGTATGTACTGCTACAAAATGATGTCGTTTGGTTTAAAGAATGCTGGGAAAACTCCCTACCTATTGGTTTATGGTACTGAAGTGGTCATTCCTGCCGAAGTATAAATCCCTTCTTTAAGAATTATACAAGAAGCTGAGCTCAGCGATGCTGAATGGGTTCATAGCCAATACGAGCAACTAGCTCTCATTGATGGAAAGAGAATGAATGCGATATGTCACAGTCAACTCTACCAGAATTGAATGGCAAAAACTTTCAACAAAAAGGTCATATCAAGGCAATTCACATAGGGATAGTTGGTGCTAAAGCGGATCTTCCCACATCAAGATGAAGCCAAAAGGAAGTTCTCACCCAATTGGCAAGGTCCCTATATGGTTCATCAAGTACTAAAAGTAGGAGCACTCATACTTGTAGAAATGGACGGAGAGATTTGGCCAAAACATATCAATACGGTCACAGTCAAGAGATACTATGTTTAGGATTCTTTACATTTCTTCACTTGATGTAATTAAACTATGCTTGACCTGATTCCCGTTTAAGAGAGGATATGTAGCCAGCCCTATGGGTTCAGTCTCATCTTAATAAGATCTTCATTTTCCCTATAATCTGAAATTGGGGAAAGATCTCAAGTTCAACCAACTTTTTCATATGTGGAACAACCAAAAAGTATTGTCAGAAATACGCATTTAAACTGGGGCAGAATTTGAGGAGGACCCTCAAATTTGTAAGGCAAGGAGGTTGCAATGTCTCTAAATGTGCCACAGTCACCGGTTTATCTAAAATATTTGATATCACTGCAATACATTTCAAACAACTGTATTTTTTGAAAATAATTTATCAAATGCATACATATATTTCGAAAACTTTGTTTCTATGACAGCTAGACGTTACCCAGGGTAACTCAAACAGGATCTCAAGGCAGAAAGAAGTAAAGGCAAAATAAGGAGACAAATGAACGAACCGACCTCCTCCCCCCCTTCTAGAAAACTTGCTATTTTTCTCGTGATGCAGACATGATAAGACAAAAATATCCACAAATACATCAAATAATGACGATAAGTTACCAAAAACAAACACCTCTAGCTAAGAAATACTTTACTTTGTCACTGTCACTCATCGTTTTTTTTCCATATGGCTAAGCATTGCCTTTCCTTGCATGAGACTAAGCACTGTCTCCCCTTTTTGCATGATACTAAGCACTGTCTCCCCTCATTGTATGAGACTAAGCACTGTCTCCATTTCCTGCATGAGGCTAAGCATTGCCTCCCTAATTCATAAGGTTAAGCACTGCCTTTCCGTGCATTAGACTAAGCATTGTCTCGATTTCATGCATGAGGCTAAGCATTGCCTCCCTAATTGCATAAGGTTAATCACTACCTTTCCCTACGTGAGACTAAGCACTATCTCCATTTCCTACACGAGGCTAAGCATGGCCTCCATAATTGCATAAGGCTAAGAATAGCTTCTCCTTGCATGAGACTAAGCACTATCTCCTTTCTTTGCATGAGACTAAACATTGTCTCCTTTTTTTTACATAAGGCTAAGCTTTGCCTTTCCATGAATGAGACTAAGTGTCACGACCCCAGTTCACCCTTCATGAACATGTCGTGATGGCACCTAGTTCCTAAAATTAGGTAAGCCTAAAAATGCAGAAAAATCTATATAACTTGCACAAACATTTAATTAAATTAAGCAAAAGTAGAAGAAGACGGTATAAAAGTGCCACTTGGCATACACAACTCAAAAATAAAATGCGGAAGTCTACAATCTCATCCCAAAACCCGGAAACTCACGAGAACCACAGGCTAATAGAAATGTAATATACTGCTCTAACTCCAGAATGTCTAAACAACTGAAAGAAAAGGATAGATTAACTACTAAAGCTGGAACATAACAGAGACTCCTGGTCTGCGGACATGGCAGATATACCTCGAAGTCCCTGCTAGATCTCTCTGCCTCGAGGATAGTACGCCTGAGTGGAGGTACCTGGATCTGCACATGAAAAACATTCGCAGAAGAGGCATTAGTACACCACAATGGTACTCAGTAAATGCCAAGCCTAACCTCAGTTGGGTAGTGACGAGGAAGTTTAGGGCCCTACTAAGGTCAAACAACATAATATGAATTAACAATATGAAAACTGACAGTAATAATGAGTGAAGCAGTGGAATAAAACAAGCTGAACAAGGCAATATCACAAATAACGCAGCAACCACAAAATAAGTACAACTCAATGCCAATGGTAACAATGAGGATCTCCCAGAATACCATCCTGTAGCCCTTTTCTCAACTGTCCAGTAGATCTCCCGGGATATTGTCCCGTAGTCCGTCATATGTGTATATCCGAAGGATCTCCCGGGATACCGTCCCGTAGTCCAACTATCAATGTGCAGGGGGATCTATCGGGAATCTAACCCGCATTACCAAAGCAAATATACAGGGGGATCTATCGGAAATCTAACCCGCAGTCCTAAAGTAAATATGCAGGGGGATCTATCGGGAATCGAACCCGCAGTCCCAAAGTAAATACATACCAACAACAAGAAGATATTCAGAAACAGAGTTTAATACTAAGGAAACCGGGAATTTCTAGCCTTACATGCTTCACGTAAAGCAAACAAAAGCAACTTGAGCAAATAGGCAATTTAGAATAACTAAGCATTCTTTTCTAGCTAACACAATCTATAATTGCAAATGAAATACAGTAGATAAGAAGGAAAATCAATCTAAATATTTAAAGTGAAACCGGATTTTTCAACAATTAGCTCAAGTACGCGCTCGTCACCTCATGTACGAGGCATTCAATTACCAAATATCATATCCTAAGGGGAAAGGTCCCCCACACAAGGTTAGACAAGCCACTTACCTCGAAGCGGCTCAAAATCAACTAGAAACCACACATTTTCCATGAGTATCGACTCCAAATGTCCCAAATCTATTCAATTACATATCGTAAATAACATCTCAAGCAACTGATTCTACTATTAAATTCAAAGACAAGATGCAAAATTAGGTAAAATGACTAAAATTCCCTTCAAGCCAACGTCTCGAAATCAAATAACTTTTACATTTTCAGAACACCATATAAAAATCTCCCAAATCGGATACCAAAAACTCGCTCAAAATTCCGAATTTCGGCCTAAGAAGTTTCTTCCAATTTTTTTCCCAATTTTGATCCTCAACATCGAATTTAAAAGATGGATTTAACTATATGATGATGAAATATAACTAGAAGAGATTAAAGAAATGTTACACAATGATCTTCTCTTCAAAACCCACTCAAAATTGCCCTCTCCCGAGCTCCAAATTGGTTTTTCCAACTTTTGAAACTAACCCTCGAATCTGATATTTCACCCAGAGATTTCTGCTTCTGCGGTAAAGGGACCGCTTTTGCGGAACAAGAGCCGATTCTGCAGTTTTCATTAAAAGGCAGGGATTGCATCTGCGATAAAAGGGTCGCAGGTGCGACACCGCATCTGTGAAGGAACATCCGCTTCAGCAAAAACTAAAGAGATACAGGAGCCCGCATTTGCGATGCCTAAGCTGCTTCTGCGGCTTTGCTTCTACGAGAATAGCGCCACTTCTGCAGTTTCTGAGGGAAAGGGTCAAAACCGTTTCTGCGGCACCGCATCTGCGGTTCCCAAACCGCAGATGCGAAAGTACCAGAAGCAGCAAAGACTGCTATTTCCAAACTTCCAAAATCCTTCCGTCAACCATTCGAAATAATCTCGAGGCCCCCGGGACCTCAACCAAACACACCAATAACACCTAATACCTCATTCAAACTTATACCAATCCTTAAACCACCTAAAACTATGCCGCAAACTCGAATTAAACAAGGATTTGAGCCTAAGATCTTCAAATTTTATCAAAATACACTTTTGATAAAAAAACCTAACCAAAACACGTCCGAACGACTTGAAATTTTGCACACACATCCCAAATGACATGACGGAGCTACTGAAACTTTCGGAATTCTATTCCGACCCTCAGATTAAAAACTCACTATCGGATCGGAAACTTTAAAAGTTTAAACTTCGGCATTTCAAGCCTAAATGAGCTACGGACTTCCAAAATATATTCCGGACACACTCCCAACCCCAAAATCACCTAACGAAGCTAATGGAACCATCGGATTTCCATTCCTTGGTCATCTTCACTCTGTTTCGACTACAGACCATTTTTTTTCAACATTTAAGCTCTCATTTAGGGACTAAGTGTCCCAAAACTCTCCGAAACCCAACATTGAATGTCTCGGCAAATCAAAATAGAAGAATTGAACTTAGGAGAGGCAGTTAATAGGGGATCGGGGTGTTAATTCTTAAGAAGACCGGTCGGGTCGTCACATCCTCCTGCACTTAAACATTCGTTCGTCCTCAAACGAGCATATAGAACATACATGAAGTAGTGAAAAGATGAGGGTAACTACTGCGCATATCCTGCTCGGTCTCCTAAGTCGCCTCCTCGGCCGGCTGACCTCGCCACTGAACCTTCACTGAAGCTATGTTCTTTGACCTCAAATTTCTGATCTGCCTGTCCAATATAGCCATGGGCTCCTCAACATAGGATAGATCCTTCTCCAACTGGACTGAACTGAAATCCAACATGTGCGACGGATCACTGTGATACCTCCGGAGCATCGAAACATGAAATACCGGATGGACTACGGCCAAACTGGGAGGTAAGGCAAGCTCATAGGCAACCTACCCAACTCGCCTCAAGATCTCAAAAGGGCCAATAAACCTCGGACTCAACTTTCCTTTCTTCCCAAACCTCATAATGCCTTTCATAGGCGTAACCCGAAGCAGAAACCGCTCACCAACCATATATGAAACATCAAGAACCATCTTGTCTGCGTAATGCTTCTCTCTGGACTGGGCTATACAGAGTCTATCCTGAATCATCTTAACCTTTTCCGATGCTTCCTGAACCAACTCTGTGCCCAATAGCCTGGCATCACCTGGCTCAAACTAGCCCACCGGAGATCTACACCTCCTACCGTATAAAGCCACATATGACGCCATCTGAATGCTGGAATGATAAATGTTATTGTAAGCAAACTTTGCCAATGGAAAGAAATGATCCCAAGACCCTCCAAACTCAATCGCACACGCACGGAGCATATCCTGAAGAATCTAAATAGTATGCTCGGACTGTCCATCTGTCTGGGGGTGAAATGTTGTGCTCAACTCCTCCCGAGTGCCGAAATCCTATTGCACAACTCTTTAGAACCGTGATGTAAACTAAGTACCTCTGTCCAAAATAATAGAAACTGAAATACCATGCAGACGGACGATCTCCTGAATATAAATCTCTGCCAACCGCTCCGATAAATAAATGGTACACACAAGAATAAAATGAGCGGACTTCGTCAGCCGATCCACAATAACCCAAATGGCATCAAACTTCTTCAAGGTCCGTGGGAGTTCAGATACAATATCCATAAAGATGCGCTCCCATTTCCACTCCGAAATCTCTATCTGCTAAAGAAACCCATCCGGCCGCTAGTGCTCATACTTCCCCTGCTGGCAGTTGAGGCATCTAGACACGTAACCAACTATATCTTTCTTCATCCGCCTCCACCAATAGTCTGATACATCTTCACGGCACCCGGATAGATGGAATACCACGAACTTTGGGCCTCTGCTAAAATCAACTCTCAAAGCTCATCAACATTGGACACACACATTTGGCCCTACATCCTCAATACCCCGTCATCTCCGATTGTCACATCTCTGGCATCACCACGCTGAACCTTGTCCTTAAGGACAATCAAATGAGGATCATCATACTGCCACTTCCTGATACGATCAAATAAGGAAGACCAGGAAACCACACAAGCTAGAACTCGACTAGGCTCCGAAAGATCCAATCTCACAAACTGGCTGGCTAAGGCCTGCACATCCATCGCCATAGGCCTCTCTGAAGCTGGTAAATATGCCAAACCTTCCAAACTCTCCGCCCGGCGACTCAAGGCATTCGCCACCATTGGCCTTGCCTGGGTGATACAGAATAGTAATATCATAATCCTTCAGCAACTCTAACCACCTCCTCTGACGCATATTTTGATCCTTCTGCTTGAACAAATGCTACAAACTCCGATGGTCAGTATAGATCTCACAAGGCATACCGTACAAATAATGACGCCAGATCTTCAAGGCATGAACAATGGCAGCTAACTCAAGGTCATGGATAGGGTAATTCTTTTCATGTATCTTCAACTGTCTAGATGTGTAGGCAATCACCCTACCGTCCTGCATCAACACTGCTCCAAGGCCAGCTCTCAAGGCATCACAATAGACAGTATAAGACCCTAAACCGGTAGGCAATATCAAAATTGGGGTTGTAGTCAATGTTGTCTTGAGCTTCTGAAAGCTCACCTCGCACTCCTCTGTCCACTGAAATGGGGCACTCTTCTGGGTCAATCTAGTCATAGGGGTCGCAACCGATAAAAATTCCTCCACGAAGCGTCAGTAGTAGCCCGCCAAACCAAGGAAACTGCAAATCTCTATAGCTGAGGATGGCCTGGGCCAACTCTGTACGGCCTCTATCTTCCTTGGATCCACCCGAATACCCTCACTCGAAATCATGTGGCCTAAGAATGCCACAGAACTCAGCCAAAACTCATATTTTAAGAACTTTGCATATAACTTCTTCTCCCTCAAGGTCTGAAGCACGGTCCTCAGGTACTGCTCATGATCTTCCCGACTTCGGGAATACACCAGAATATCATCAATAAAAACAATAACGAATGAGTCAAGATATGGCCTGAATACACTGCGCATCAAATGCATAAAGGCTGTTGGGGTATTGGTCAGCCCAAATGACATAACAAGGAACTCGTCATGACCATACCGAGTATTGAAGGCAGTCTTCGGGATATCTGGCTCCCGAATCTTCAACTGATGGTAACCTGAGCGCAAGTCAATCTCAGAAAACACCTGTGCGCCCTAAAGCTGGTCAAGCAGATCATCAATACTAGACAAAGGATAACGTTCTTCATTGTAACCTTGTTTAGCTGGCAATAATCAATACACATACGCATAGAACCATCCTTCTTCTTCACAAAAAAATAGGAGCACCCCACGGTGGAACGCTGGGTCGAATAAAACCCTTACCAAGCAATTCCTGTAACTGATCCTTTGACTTCTTCAACTCAGGAGGAGCCATACAATACGGAGGAATGGAAATGGGTTGAGTGCCCAGTAACAGACCAATGCCAAAATCAATGTCTCTATCGGGAGGCATGCCCGGAAGATCAACTGAAAACACATCGGGATAATCCCGTACCACTGGAACAGAATCAATAGAAGGGGTATCAATACTGACATCTCTTACATAAGCTAAACATGCGGCATACCCCTCCTCAACCATATGCTGAGCTTTAACGAAAGAGATAACTCTACTGGGAGTGTGATCTAAAGTACCACTCCACTCAACCCGCAGAATACCTAGCATAGCTAGCGTCATAGTCTTGGCATGACAATCAAGAATAGCATAATGGGGCAACAACTAGTCCATGCCCAAGATAATATCAAAATCGACCATGGTGAGTAATAATAAATATGCTCGGGTCTCAAAAACACGAATAGTAACCAAGCACGATTGATAAACATGGTCCACAACATGAGAATTCTCCCATAGGAGTAGATACATAAACAGAGAAACTCAAGGAAATTCTGAGGTACACCCAAATGCAGAGCAAAATAAGAAGACACATGAGAATAAGTAGAGCCTAAATCGAATAGAACCGATATATTTCAATAACAAACCATGACAATACCTGTGATGACAGAATCGGAGGCAACAATCTCAATACCGGTAGGTGGGGTAGCAACTGCGGTTGTAACCAAAGCCTGAGAACTCTGCAGGGCGCGCTATGGCCGAGAAGTCTGTGAAGGTGCACTCATCCCAAGTCTACGGCAATAGCTTACCACATGGCATATGTCACCACACTCAAAGCAACCTCACGAGTGACGTAGTAGTGGGAACTGTGCGGTACAGGTACTCTAAGACCCCTGAACACTTGAAACTCTGGGTGAAATCTGCGATGCAAACTGAGCCCGCTGACCCACAAAACCTCTACCATGCCGTACTCTCCCTCCAAAATAAGGACCGGTGGGTCTCTCCAATCTACGAGGTTTACTCAGCCCTCCATACACTCCCTCCTGACCTCGTTTGTCATCTCTCTCCTGGGCCCACCTGTCCCCTACTCGGTGAGAGGTCCTCACCACTCGTTAAACTGGGACTTCATGCTGTGTTGCCATGACACCTGGAACCTGACCAATGGAAACTCGCTGCTCTAGAGTAGGGGTGGCAGGGGTCTGGGTCCCTCCCCCGATCTTTGAAGTGGTCGGTACAACCTGAATCAATCGCGCTTGAATTAACGTACCAAACATGCTCAGGAATTGCGCTAAAGTATCATGAAGGGCTAGAGTAGTAGTAGCCATAGGCGTGTCAGGTGCCTGAACTCCGACTGGATATGCTGGTGATACCGCGGTGGCAGCTCACGCAGGTTCTCTTGCTGCACCACGAGCGTGTCCTCGGCCTCTACCCCATACCTGGACTCTGACAGCTACAGTAGGGGGCGCGGTTGCCTAATCATCTCGAGTAGCACGTGTCCTCACTATCTGTGAGAGAATAGAATGCAGAAGTTTAGAATTGTGAATGTCAAAAATCTTGCACGACAGGAAAGTCAAATGAAGTGGAATTTTCCTAACAATTACATAGCCTCTCGTAGATAAGTACAGATGTCTTCGTACCGATTAGCAAGACTCTAATAAACCGGCCTGTGTTTCGTGACTCCTATGAACCTAGAGCTCTGATACCAACTTGTCACGACCCCAGTTCACCCTCCATGAACATGTCGTGATGGCACCTAGTTCCTAAAACTAGGTAAGCCTAACAATGCGGAAAAATCTATATAACTTATGGAAACATTTAATTAAATTAATCAAAACAAGAAGAAGACGATATATAAGTGCCACTTGGCATACACAACTCAAAAATAAAACGCGGAAGTCTACAATCTCATCCCAAAACCCAAAAACTCACGGGAACCACAGGCTAATAGAAATGTAATATATTGCTCTAACACCAGAATTTCTAAACAACTGAAAGAAAAGGATAGATTAACTACTAAAGTTAGAACAGAATAGAGACTCCTCATCTGTGGACGCGGCAGATATACCTCGAAGTCCATATTATATCTCTCCGCCTCGAGGATAGTATGCCTGAGTGAAGGTACCTGGATCTGCACATGAAAAACATGCGTAGAAGGGGCATGAATACACCACAATAGTACTCAGTAAGTGCTAAGCCTAACTTCGGTTGGGTAGTGACGAGGAAAGTCAGGGCCCTACTGAGGTCAAACAACATAATATGAATTAACAATACGAAAACTGATAGTAATAATGAGTGCAGCAGTGGAATAAAACAAGCTGAACAAGGCAATATCAAATACATAAAGAACGGAGCAACCACAGAATAAGTACAGCTCAATACCAATGGTAACAATGAGGATCTCCCAGGATACCATCCTGTAGCCCTTTTCTCAACTGTCTAGTGGATCACCCAGGATACCGTCTCGTAGTCCATCATATGTGTATATCCGAAGGATCTCCCGGGATATCGTCCCATAGTCCAACTATAATGTGCAGGGGGATCTATCGGGAATCTAACCCGCAGTCCCAAAGTAAATATGCAGGGGGATCTATTGGGAATCTAACCCACAGCCCCAAAGTAAATATGCAGGGGGATCTATCAGGAATCGAACCCGCAGTCGCAAAGTAAATACACACCAACAGCAAGAAGATATTCAAAAACGGAGTTTAATACCAAGGCAACAGAGAATTTCTAGTCTAACATGCTTCACGTAAAGCAAACAAAAGCAACTTGAGAAAATAGGTGCTTTTCTAGCTAACACAATCTATAATTGCAAATGAAATACAGTAGATAAGAAGGAAAATCAGTCTAAATATTTAAAGTGAAACCGGATTTTTCAACAATTAGCTCATGCACGCGCTCGTCAGCTCACGTACAAGGCATTCAATTACCAAATATCATATCCTAAGGGGAAAGGTCCCCCACACAAGGTTAGACAAGCGACTTACCTCGAACCGGCTTAAAATTAACTAGAAACCACGCCTTTACAATGAGTATCCTACTCCAAATGGCCTAAATCTATTCAATTCAATTACATATCATAAATAACATCTCAAGCAACTGATTCTACTATTAAATTCAAAGACAAGACGCGAAATTAAGTAAAATGACCAAAATGCCCTTCAGGCCAACTTCTCGGAATTGAATAACTTTTACATTTTTAGATCTCTCGTACTCTCACGAGTCTAACCATATAAAAATCTCCCAAATCGGATACCAAAAACTCGCTCAAAACTCTGAATTTCGGCCTAAGAAATTTCTACCAATTTTTTTCCCAATTTTGATCCTCAAATTCAAATTTAAAAGATGGATTTAACTATATAATGATGAAATATAACTAGAAGGAAATAAAGAAACGTTACCCAATGATCTTCTCTTCAAAACCCACTTAGAATCGCCCTCTCCCGAGCTCTAAATTAATTTTTTCACTTTTTGAAACTAACCCTCGAATATGATATTTCACCACAGAGATTTCCGCTTCTATGGTCCCGCTTCTGCGGAACAAGAGCCGCTTTTGTGGTTTTCATTGAAATGAAGGGACCACATCTGCGATAAAAGGGTCACATGTGCGACACTGCATCTGCGGAGGAACATCCGCTTCTGCGAAAATAGAGATACAGGAGCCCGCATCTGCGATGCCTGAGCCGCTTCTGCGAGAATAGCACCTCTTCTGCGATTTCTGGGGAAACAGGCAAAGTCGCTTCTGCAGCCACTTAGCCACTTTTGCGGCGCCGCATCTATGATTCCTAAGCCACAGATGCGAAAATACCAGAAGCAGCAAAGACTGATATTTCCAAACTTCAAAAATCCTTCCGTCAACCATCGGAAATCATCCGGAGGCCCCCGGGACCTCAACCAAAAATACCAATAATACCTAATACCTCATTCAATCTTGTACCAATCCTTAAACCACCTAAAACAACGACGGACACTTGAATTAAACAGGGATTTGAGCATAAGAACTTCAAATTTTATCAAAATACACTTTCGATCAAAAACCTAACCAAAACACGTCTGAATGACCTGAAATTTTGCACACACATCCCAAATGACATGACAGAGCTAGTGAAATTTTTGAAATTCTATTCCGACCATCAGATCAAAAAATTACTATCTGATCGGAAAATTCAAAAATTCAAACTTCGACATTTCAAGCCTAAATGAGCTACGGACTTCCAAAATACATTCTGAACACACTCCCAACCCTAAAATCACCTAACAAAGCTAACGAAACCATCAGATTTCTATTCCGAGGTCGTCTTCACACTGTTCCGACTATGGGCCATTTTTTCAACACTTAAGCTCTCATTTAGGGATCCCTTTAAATCTCAGTCGTTGATCAAAAGTGATCAATGACTCACAACACCCGCACTCCCTTTCCTTATATCCCCCCATAACCTAACCCTAATCCCCATTTCCTAAAGACACTCACATTTATTCTCTATGTTGCTCTCTTCTCCTTTACAAATACTATCCATCACACCCTCTTGTTCTCTCCGATACCAACCTTGGTATGGGATCCTCTTACGATTTCCTTTCCATATATGCTCCATCTCCGTGTTACTCACACGATTTTGGTATTAATTAGTACTCGCCTATTTTTGGAAAGTACCAGACTTGGAAGCATGTGGAATTCATCTTCAATATTCAAGAACTAGATGATATTCCGTCTATATACGTTCATAGCAAAGTGATATGAAGCCGATTCACCAAAAACTTTGGTTGATTCTTTGATTTCTGTCAACTAGGATTTACCTAATATTTCCCTAATCCCCTTTTTAAGTGATTTTGCGTGTTATTATTTCCTTATTTATGTCTGATTTTGCGGTGTTTCCTTGTTCCTTTGCTTGATTTCTACCACTATATAAATCCCTTCCCTATTTCCTATTGAGACAGACTCTAATCACTGGATTCACTAAAAACTCAATGCTATCACTCTATTTCTCAGTCTCTTGTTCTATAATTTGTCTCTTGACCGGTTGAAAGCCAAGGCCACCGAAATTCGATTATTCAATCTTTCTTGGTGTGAGCATTGCCTGGGGCTCATTTCAGACTCTTGGGAACTCTGATACACTAAGACTCTAAGTTCTATTGCTCTTTGTTGACGTTCAGAGTACTGTGGAGCTTGTTCTTGCTTGCTTGTCTATTTATCAATTGGTAACTGTTAAGTTCCTTGGCTTTGCAATTTCATTCTCTTGTGTTCATGTCTTGCACATTCATACCTTTGAAATTTTGTGATTCAATGTGTTTCTAGGCCATCTCTGTGTGCAAACTTGTTGGCACTGAATTTGTTTCATGATATGAACTTTAGTATTTGAATAAGCCTAAAATTTCCTGTCCTTAGACGTGTTTATTGTACATGCTTAACTTGAGTAGTTTTTACCCTCTTAAGCACATTTAACCTAGCAACTTGGTACCTAAATGTTTATATTTTCTGCCTGGCATGAGTTTTCTTCCCTATTTTGTTCTGAATTTCTGTAATGACTGTGTAACGACCCGATCGGTCGTTTTGAGCTCTAGTGCGTCGTTCAGTAGTTGGAAGTCATGAACAACTTCATTTCAGGTATATTTACTTGTGTGTATGGTCAGCGTTGAATTTCGGGAAATTCAGAGTCAAATTGGAAAGAAAATTTTCATTGCGGCAACCTTAAGTTGAAGAAAATGGCTAAGATTGAAATTTTGAGTAAACGACCTCAGAATTGGGATCTAAAAGTTCTAATAGGTTCGTATGATGATTTCGTACTTGGGAGCATGTCCGGATTTAGTTTTGGATAACCTGTGAGCATTTCGGCATATATTTTGGAAGTTAGTATTTTAGAAGAATTTTATAAATTTGGGTTGGAAGGAATTTCAGTGTTATAGATGTCTGTTTGGAATTCCGAGTCTAGGAATAGCTCCGTATGGTGATTTTGGAGTTGGGAGCACGATCAGAAGTGAATTCGAATGTCCGGAGGTCATTTTGAAGTCATTTGACTAAATATAGAAATTTGAAGGTTTTTGAGAAAATTCTACCGGAAGTGAAAATTTTGATATCAGGGTTGGAATACGATTCCAAAAGTTGGGGCAAGTCAGTAATGTTGAATGTGACTTGTGTGCAAAATTTGAAGTCATTCCGGAATGATTTTGGTAAGGTTTGAGACACTTAGTCTCTTTTAAGGAAGCTTAAGTTGGAAAAGTCAATCGGATATTGACTTATGTGTTAGAGGGCTCAAAATGTGAATTTTATAGTTCGGATAGCTTCGTTAGGTGATTTGGGACTTAGGAGTTTGTCCGGAATATTTTTGTGATGACCGGTGTAGAATTAAGCTTGAATTGGCAAAGTTAGTATTTTGGCGAATTCCGGTTGATAGGTGAAATTTTGATCCGAGGGTCGGGATGGAATTCCAAGAGTTGCTATAGCTTCGTTATGTTACTTTGGACTTGTCTGCAAAATTTGAGGTCATTTGGACGTGGTTTGGTTGGGTTTTTGATCAAAAATGGAATTTGAAAGTTCTTGAGATTCATAGGCTTGAATCCGATGATGATTTGATGTTTTGATGTTATTTTGGGTGTTCCGAAGGTTGGGACAAGTTTGAATGATATTGTGGGACATGTTGATATAATTGGTTAAGGTCCCAAGGGTCTCGGGTGGATATCGGAAGGTTAACGGAATGGAATTCGGACCCAAAAATAAAAGAAAAAGCTGCTGCAATTTCTGCTGCTAAGCTGTCTTTGGACAGCAAATTTGCAGTCGTGGAGCGTACTTCGGAGGCCTATATCTTTTGATCTAAAAGGAATTTGAGATGATTCAAAAACGAAAGTTGTAGCCCTTCGTGTATAGTTTCCATAAAGCTAAAGAAATCGTAATTTGGACATCTGCAGAGAATGTTATGATCGATTGAAGATGACTGGTGGAGCAATTTCTCCAGAATTTTTTGATTTCATGGAGCCGACTTTAGAAGCTCATATCTCGGGATATATAAAGAGTTATATGGTGTACAACCTATCAAATTAAAAATCGTTGATTCTAGTTTCTAAATCTTTAAACCGTTTGTCATTTGGTTATTTATACAAGACGTTATGGATGTTTAAACAGAAGGTGTCCGACAAGGGAAAATTTTAATAGGATATACAACTTGTATAGCACAAGTGCAAGGTACAACTCGACGAAGCACGGACAGATTTTTTAAACACGGATTTGGCTTATTTCTTTCATTTGGCTTGGATGATTTTGGAGAGAATTTCAAGGGGATTTCATAAAGCATCAAAGGTAAGTTGTTTCTACTTATTTCCATGTTAAATACAAGATTATATGTGAATTAGAACATGAAAATCAGTAGAAAAATAGGGTTTTAGGGCTTGCGATTTTGAGATTTTCCAGGGTCGATTTGAAGGGGCCAACGAGCTCCGATATTTGTGTTCTTTATATGTACGGAATCGTGAGAGGATGAAGAACATTTTGGTATAAAAATTTTTGAGTTTCGAGACGTGGGCCCAGGGCTCGGGTTTTGTCAAATTCGTGAATTTTGATATTTTTCGATTGCCTTCGATTGGGTATTGTCCCTTTAGCATAATGCGACATATTCATTGTGATTTTGGGCAGATTCGTCGCACGAGGAGGCCAATTCGAGAGGCAAGGGCATAGCGAGCTAGACTTTTGGCCTTCTTGAGGTGAGTAATAATTTTAAATGATGTCCCGAGGGTTTAAAACCCCGGATTGCACAACGTAGTGCTATGTTAAGATGTGACACGCACTGTATGACGAGCGCGGGGTCATTTACTATTGGGAATTGTGACTTGGTCCAACCCGATTGATATTTTACCGCGTATTTGATAAAGACTTGATGTTTTTCGCTATGATTTGGGCTTATTGCCATACTTGGGCTTCGTGCCTACTATTTGAAATCCTTTGTGAATTTTCATCACTATTTTTCCTCATTAATTGAAATATTATTTGAACTCAGTCCAACTGAATTATACTGTTTCATGAACTCAGCTACATTTATATTCAACTTGAGATTTAAATGATATTTTTAATGTTGTTTGAGCTAAGCACCATTGTTTTACTGATGCCCAAGGGGCTTATGATTATTTTCTGGACTGATTGAGGCCGAGAGCCATATGTGAGGATATGTTGAGTGATGTGAGGAGGCTTCTGGGCCTCAAGTGTTATGTGACGAGGCTTCCAGGCCTCGAGTGTTATGTGAGGAGGCTTTCAGGCCTCGAGTGTGATGTGAGAAGGCTTTAAGGCCTTATGTTGATGTGACAGGCTTTAAGGCCTTATGATGATATAGCGGTTGGGCTGTAGGAGCCCCTCCGGAGTCTGCACACCCACAGTGAGCGCGGGTACCCAGGTGAGTTGGGAGTGAGCCCGAGAGGCTGACGTCGTACTTTGTGAGTTGGGAGTGAGCCCGCGGGGCTGATACTATACTGAGAGTTTGATATTGAGCCCGAGGGGCAGGTTTCTAATTATTTCTTACTTGTTAAAATTATGTGTCTTCACTATTTTAAAATAGATTTATCTGATACTTCACGATTTTATTGTGTAACTGATTATACTACTTGAGATAGCGTTATTTGTGCCTTTATGAGGTTTCATGCTTTCAGTCATTATTTATTTTTATTACTCACTCGGTCGGAGTACTCACATTACTCCCTGCACCATGTGTGCAGATTCAGGCATAGCAGATTTCCATACGTGAGAGTTGATCCTTCCAGTCTAGGTGGTGTTTCGGAGACTACGAGGTAGTTGTTGACGTTCGCAGCCCCCGTGACTCATTTATCTTATTATTTCTATGTTATTCGAATTACTGTATCAGATTTCATATTTAGTAGACTTGTGTTAGGATTTCTTAGTTGCTCATGACTTGTGACACCCCGGTTAGAGCTATGTTGGGTTGGATTTCTGTATTTTACCTATACTTTCTGCTATTGGATATTATTAAACCATGTTTATACTATAATTATGTTAATTAAATTGTTTGAACAGGATGAATTGGGTTGACTGGCTGGCCTTGTCTTCACGAGAGGCGCCATCACGACCAGGTTCGGGAATTGGGTCGTGACAGACTGTCTCGTATCTATAATGTGTTCCAATCTATGTTAGGAAATTCATTCTAGCTATGACCTATTCCCATGCAATTTTGTCACTCATTATGTCTGTGGTTTGCTTAATTCGGTATCCCCGAGTGATTAGTTTGGAACTTTAGAGTAACTATCCTAACTTGTGTTCCCTTATAAGAGATTTGATATTGGCTTGTGTTGTTGAAATAAGTTGGCATATCTGCTTTCTGGTGTGGTCATGGATACTCAACATAATTTGGACCTTAAGATTTAAATCTTTTAAGTTAGTGTTGTACTTTGGACTCGTTTGGCATTGTGCACCCTTGTATGTTGATTTTGTAATCTCAGAAAACCTGATTTCCTTGACTCTCTCAATATGTTTTCTGCCGATATGCTATCTTTTGCTAAGTGTTTGAACCTAAAATACCAACCTGTCCTCTAAGTCTTATTGATTCACTTAATAGGCTCTGTGTTTAAGCAATTCTGCTATGTTTCCTTCTAAAATATAAGTGCACCTCTTCAAATTCTATCACTTAGCCATTGTTCTCTCACTCTCATCTATTATCCATATTATTCTATATCCATCACTCTTGGACGGCTGAAAGCCAAGGCCACCAAAACTCTCTCTATTGACATCCCTATTGAGCACTGCTCGGGGTCTATTTGAGACTCCGGTGAACTCTGACAGACTACGATTTGGGGTCCTTTGGCCACTCTCTTTGATAGTGGAATTTAAGCTGTCTCTGACACTTATCTTACCTTTTTTATCATATATGTTAAATCTGCAAACTGGGTTGCTTAAGTGATTTCTGTGTGATTCGATATTTGGGTCACGTGGTCAGTTTGTGAGTGTTTGGCCTGGCTTGAGTTCCTTTATGACTATGGGCTGTGCTGATGGGCATAGTCTTTTGTTTGAGAGAGATGCTTGGATATGGGCATGCTATTTGTGAAGAATGAGCTTGTTAAGGCTAAGGCAATACTAGGAATCTCCTTTCTATCCTGCTGTTAGGCCTACTAATGTTCCTGGTGTAATATTTATACTTATATTTAATATATGGGCCTGTAATAAGTTGTAATAACAAACAATTGGTTATTAGTGAAATTGGGGAATATACAAGAAAACATTCCTATTGTATTTCTAGGACGGACTTATTATTTTATCCTACATGCCATACATGCTATTTAGTCTCCATGTACACTAGTAGAAACCATGCCTATAAAAATCACACACTCACTCAACTTGTTTTACTATGCCTACTACTTTGCAGTATTAGACAGTGTCATTAACTATTCGCTAAATTTGCATAACTACAACATATTCATTAGATATCATGCCTGCAGGATCATTATTAACTTATGTTCTACTGATCCTCATCTAGATATTATGTCTATGGGATCTTAATCGACTAATTTGCTACTGTCATCGCTATTTTCATTACATCGCTCACTTAGATAGCATGCCTATAGGAATAAGAGATAAATTTGTCAGCTATGGGAACCTATTTATAAAATACTGCTACTCGCTAAGAAAGCATACAATAGGATCAAACATGAGGATAATTCTTACATTTTCAAATGATTTATCTGACTCATTGCATAAACAACTTAGATATCATACCTATAGGATTTGTGATACTTAAAATCTATAAATTCGTTGCTCTAAAACAAAGGCACTACGTGTACTGGAAATCAAAGTCACATAGATGCCATATCTATAGGATGTAATAACTCTAGTTTGCCTCAATTCTGAAATTGTCTACTGCTTAATCTGCCTCGGTGCATTGGTCCTTACGTGTGGAGGCTAACTTGGGCCTTTAACGATCTTTATGTGAAGTCTTATTTTTTTTGAATGTTACTTAGTTTATTATTTTGAGCAACCTAAGTAAAGTCTAAAACTTTCCAAATAGAGGTCAAATGCCTCATGGACCATAGGCCTGGGATGAGTAGTGCACGCATATGGTACGACTTAGAATTAAATTAGAGCGCCTTTAAGTAAAAAATTTACATTGTAATTGGGTAGCAAGATATGATAGTCTGTGCCCATTGAATAATATGAGTAACTCCCTATCTTAAGGGAGTTGCAAAGTATTATTTATGTTTGACGGGGTGATCCTTTAGGCTAAAAGCTTAGGACCCCCTTTTTTATCCCTTATGAATTTGTGATCTACCCATAATCGTCTAATATATACTGTTATATACTTGTAGTATTTAAGATTTGTATTAATTCTCATTGTATAAATAAGCTCTCTGACCTTTTATCCTCTTTGTTTATCATCTTGCCTATTTATAATCCATATAGTCTTAAGTTCGGCTGGGACCCATAACTGTGGACCTCGAAGAGTGCCTAACAACTTCTTTTTGAGGTAAATTTGAGTCTTTACCTGATCTTTGGTGGTATTGACTAGTCAAACAGAGTTATCTGCATAATAGGTGCCATAAGTCAACTTAAAAACTGTTAGGTAGAGACTCTTCTTCTCTTAACACTCTATCTCCCACTCAAAAGAGTTCTTACATGTCGAAACCCGCTTTCGCGAGAAAAAAGGGCGCGACAAGGGACACTAAAAATTCCCCGTTAAAATTATTAACTCCCTAAAATATCAGGACAGTTGATCTAAAAGATCAACGACCCAGATCAAATCCTTCCACTTTAACCTAGAGACTGGCCGATCTTACCCCAAAACCCTAAAATCCTTTATTTCTGTCCTAGCCGCCCCTTGTACCTTTCCTCTCTCATTTTCTCTCAAACCTCAGACCATCAGCCCCTGAAAATCTTGCACCAAATCGTTTAAGGTTATAAATCATGACCCCAAATCATTCCCTATGCCTTCTTACTCTGTGAATCTCTCCAATATCTCCCTATTTCATTTTAAGAATTTGAAATCTCGAGTTCTCTAACCCAAACACAAATATGAAACTTCAATTTTCAAATCATATGATGCTGCGACGAAATTAGACCATGCGTGAGCTCTTCATGATGATTATTCTAAACTAGAGATCAAATGAATGATCACCTCCGGTCTTTTACCAATGTTAATATTCTCCCTCGTTTTCCCTCTAATTAATCAATTTGAATCTCAAACCCTAGGGCTTCACAACCACTATAAATTGGGATTTTTAATATTTTACCCAACACAACAATATACACCTACCAACTACACATAGTATCTGAGAATTTAATAGTTATTCAAAAGAATTCCAGCTAAAGTCCAAGTCTTGGTCAATTTTTAATTTTCTTTTTCTCTCCGATTCTAAATCTGTTACTGATTAAGAGCTTTGAGCTCTCAGCTTCCTAAAGGCTAATTTGAACTCTCGTTTTCTTTGCTGACCCGGAGGAGGACTCAGGCCCAAATCTCAAACCAGTGCAACTGAAAGTCTGAGGTTCACTACTGTTCGTTCTTGCTGATTGTTGGGCCTACGTCTTTCAGGCCCAAACCAGAGTCACCCCTTACTTCATTACTGTATTATTACATCCTATTATTTATATCCTCTCACATGTATATGACATTGCCCTCATCATATTTGATTTATGTTTTACTTTACCCTTTGAATTACATAAATAATTTAGGCAAGCCTTAAAGGATATAGGATTAAAAGAAACATTACTCTTAATAGTAACTAGTTTTCACTCTTAATCATATGCTACTCATGCTACAATTCTCTTATGTTTTACTAATATTTCATGAAGATTTTGAAGCCAAAATAGCTTAGCAAAGACGATAGTCCCTCTTTCAAAATAAAAACCAGAACTGAATTTCAAGACTGGCCTTCTAAAAGAAAATCGAATATTTAAAAAAACAAAGTGCTGCATTCCATTGAAAGATTTTTGAATGATTTTCTCAAGCCTAAGAATTAAGATTTTCGAAAACCAAGGCACATCTTAGGCTCACATTATTACAACATCTTTATGTTATTAGAGTTACATGAGTTAAATACAAAGTGTTTTATAACTTAGCTCTTTACATGTTCATAAATTTAAACCACTCATGCACATATGTTTAAACTCTTTCAATTATATATACTAACATTATTTTCCAAGACTCCTTTATAAAACTTTTACCCTTTTAAAATCGAACATCACCTTAGTAAATGTCATATTCTCATATATATATATATATATATATATATATATATATATATATATATATATATATATATATATATATATATATATATATATGTGTGTGTGTGTGTGNATATATATATATATATATATATTAAGTCGTAACTTTTTGAACACTAATTAAGAAGAATACAAACAACTAACCCACTAAACCTAGTCTAAGTCCGATGGAGCTACCTCAGGTAGATTTTAAAGGGTGCCTAACACCTTCTCTTTAGAAGAACAATAACTCTTACCCACAATCTCATCGGTTAGCAGGCTAATAAATAAAATGACTTTAGTAACTAAATAGGTACCCTATTATATCTTTAAATATTAGGTGGCGACTCTTTTTTATCAATAATAGAGAAACCACGAGTTGAATCTTGCTTTGATTCATCCAAAATAGGCTGCAACTTTCACACTTAGGTTCTGACCTTAGCAAACTTAGACTAGACCTGGAATTTAGATTTTGTCTGTATACTGCTTTAACCATATTTTTTTTTTTATAACCGTGGTTTTCGGGCATCGCTTTGCGAACCCGACTAGCTGTACCCACCGGGTCCGCTGTTTCAATGCGGATGCACGGTTAGTTCCACGGGCCCTGGAGACGCGGCCGGTTTGTAATGCCCCCAGTGGCCCTGGTGGGAGTCGAACTGGCGACCTGAAGAACTTTGTCCTCAGGCCTTTACCAGTTGAGCTACACCTCAGGGTTCTTTAACCATATTTAATTTGTAATTATATGCTTAAATGCTTTAGTTGCTCATTATTAGCCTATGTACTTATCTTAAATTGGTATTGTTATATCACTATCTATTACCGCTTTATATATACTGTAATCACATTTCTTTCTATCAAGTCTTGGTTGTACACTATCCACACACAATGGCACGTGAGGTTTGTCTTTTAAACCCCTCTGAACTTTCTTTCAAAATTCTTTAGTTTCAGAGAATGGATTTGTCAATTCAACTGATATATCTTCTCACAGTCTTCAGTATCAAGATTTAATATCAAAATCAAGTGAAAATCACTTACTCTCTTACCTTGTATTAAAATACTCTTTACAAAATACCCCTTTCCAAGTTTAGGGTTCAAAATATGAGAAAATGGGTCTAAGTCCCAAAATCCTTTCTAAATAATAAGCTATAGAAGTCACAATTGTGACCAAGTGTTTGTAATTGCAAGCCTTCCAAATGTGAGAAATGGCTTGCAAAAATTAACTAGATCCCTCTGTCTCAGATATCACAATTGCGACTAGCAGGCTCACAAATGCGACCAAGAGTCACTACAAGAAAAAGTCTTATTTATGACCAACTTTTAGGGACGAGTTAATAATTTGATTGCAAAAAATATATTTATTGGGACGAGATAATATTTTGGTCCTTAATACTATATTTTATTATGAAGGTAATAAATCTGGTCCCTAAAGAAAGTAGTAACTGGCCCCAAATAATAATTCAGGGAGATTGAGCGTGACACTGTGCCGCCAAAACCAATACCAAAATATTAAAAAACTATTATTTTGTGAAAAATCAAGCGCCAAAAATAAAATTTTTTAAAAAGTCAAGAAGTTAAACTCTATGTATTCTAATTAAAACAAAATATTTGACTGACGCCCTAGCTTGTTTCTGCGTGCAAGCTCCGCCCAGTTTTCGCCAATCTTTGCCCGTCGCCTTTACTGTGTATTCTCAAAACACAAGTTGTGAAATTGGTGGTGTGTGAATTTGCCCAAGTTTCCATCTCGCTACACTCTGTATTCTGAAACACAAATCGAAGCTCAGCCCTAGTTTCCGCCAAGCTCTGCCAGTCGCTTTTACTGTATTTTCTCAAAACATAAGTTGTGAATCTGGTGGTGTGTGAATATTCCCAAGTTTCCATCTCGCTCGTTGAGAATTTGTGGTATGCCCCTCTTTCGAGTTTCTCTTTTTACTGATTGATTCACTTATTCGAGTTCTTCGATCTTCTTTTTCTTCTCTAACATCAAAAATTTGGTAAGGTTTCATATTTTGATATTTTTTTTCTTTTACAAAATTAGTGAAAAGATTATTGGATTGGGATTCCTAATTTGATAATGTAATTTTCTGAAGTTTATATAAAATTGCTATTCGGTATCCTCAGCGGCAGATTTTAATTGCCTTCTTAAAGTTAATATTTTCCTTTCTCTTGTTGTTGGTATTTTGGGCTTTTAGCTAGTCATTTCAGTGACTGGAATTAGATTAAAATTTGATAATTTGTTAGTTCTTTTTTATATGTTTTTCTTCATTCAGACTAGTGGTAATTTGTAATATATAGTGTGATTCATATAATTGGCTCCAGCTATTTTGGGACTGAGCAATAGTTGATTGATTGATTTATAATTATCATATTTTGAATGATTTATCCTAATTGTTTAGGAACGATGCATAGATGATTGATTGATCAAAAGTTATTGAGGGCAGTAGTAGTTTGATATTTGCAAACAGTAGCAGAGCCATGATTTTCATTAATAGGTGTCAAAATTTGAAGAAGTAAATATACGAAGAAGTTGAGGGAATTCAACACATAATATATACACACCCCTTGGTGCTATATGGCCCCGCCACTGCTTGCAACATTGTATTGAAGTCATGATATCTACAAAAACATATGTAATGGATGGTAATTTCAATCATCAGAAAATAGTTATAGCATCATTTAGTATGTATTTGTGTTGGACTTATGATAGAAAACAAAGTCTGGTTTAAGTTCAAACAGTGTAGCACTCTGCATTGACTTTTTGCACTGCTAACTCCAAGATTAACCAGTGAACACACCATTAGAGAATCAAGTAGGAAAGCGGTAGTAAAAGCTTGATTTTCAAGTACGAATATGAATAAAGTAACTTTACTGTTATTTAGAATTCTTGTGAAAACAGCGAAGAACAGAATACAATGGAAGCAAAGTATCCATAGGATGATATTAACCAGCGGAGATTAAGGCTCTTACATTAGGTCTAGTGTTTAACACGTGTTTTTAGTTATATTAGCAACTGCAACTAGTTTTGGGTTGAGGCGTAGTTGTTGTTGTAATGTAAGAGTTTTCTGGACAATGTCCTCTCTAGTCACCTTTAAATCCTATAGTTATTTGGAAGTTCCTTCTCCATAGGTACCTTCCAGCAAAAAGCACTAACAGGAATGATTTTGTAAACAAAAGAAGATAAGTTAACTTCTTTTTTTGATGAAGTAAGAAGATAAGTTAACTACGTAATAAGAGTTGTTATAATTTTTTGCTATAATGTGAGATCATAATCTTCTTTTATTTTATTAGTAAGCAACTTCAGTTTTACATTTTTCCATGACTTACATAATTCCTAAATGGAAATCGGGAAGCATTCAAAACTTTGTTTATTTCAATACTCACATTCCTTGTTAGTTAGGAATTTAGTTAATAATCTTAGTGATTGGCAACAAGAGGACGGTAATCCCTATCTCCATAACTAGGACTCATGAAGTTCCAATCACTTATAGATACTTTTTTAAGCAATTAGGTCTCTGAATGAAGAATTAGAAAGTTCAAATAAACATAATCTACTTTTTGGACTCCGTCATTAGATAATTTCTCACCGAGCAGGATTTAGCACCTTCTTGGTGCAATAAATTGAAATTACTTACATATCTGATATCACATTTCTCACTGAACAATAGGAAACCTTAATAATTTGTTATTTTTACATCCGATTGAAGTTGATATTTCACAATAAAAAACAAGAAACTGGTAATTTTAGTGAAAAATGCCAAGACCTGATTTTTACTTTACATTTTACAAAAGACATCCGAATAGGTGGATGATGGATTATCTTGCTTTCCAACATATATCTAGTTTACTGATGGTTCTGGTTGTCTTTTGTTGGTGATGTATCATTAACGGAAAGGAGCTCTGCAAATTCTTTCAGCTCTCTATTTTCTGATATCGCCTTTTGAATTATTATTATGAGCCGAGGGTCTAATGGAAACAACCTCTCTACCTTCAGTAGGTAGGGGTAAGGTCTGCGTACACACTTTCCTCCCCAAACCCCACATGTGGGAATATACTGGGTAGTTGATGTTGTCATAAGATGTTGTTGTTGTTGCCATGGACATGTTTTTATAACTACTATAGGGACATTCCTTAGCATCTTGAGACTGTTTTCGAGGCACTTGGGAAGAATCATTCGTGACCGTAATATGTGTCCGTTGGGAGTATCATTGTGGAATTACATTAAGGAAGAAAAGCTTAATCACATGTGGGCAGCTATTGAAGTAAGCAAGATATTTATACAGTCATCAATTGGAGGAGTTTTAGGCTTGTTTTCTGATTCTGATGGAGACTTAGGATTTTCTAATTCTTTCAATCATTTGTTTCCTTTCATCTTTTTCTATTTTCTTGATGTAATGAATGTCCTATTATTTGTAGTTTTCATTGTCACAATAACACCATAGCTGTTTATTTGTAACCTTCTTCCAGATATTCTAGACTTTGTGTATATAGAAAAGCTAGATTTATAAGCAACTTTAACTAGTTTTTAATCAATTCCATTACTTTTTGTGAGTTTTAAACATCAAATCTAAGAATTTCATGGTAGAAATTAGGAATTTTATAAAATTGAGATTTAGAACTCAAATGGAAGTTAGATTTCGAAACAAATCACATAACCGGGATCAGGGGTGAATGGATAATCGGGTTTCAGTCTGAATCTCGAATTTTGATCAAGCAAGCCTGAGGTTGACTTTTGTTGACTTTTTCAATTCAGCTAAAGATTGAACATTTTTCATTCTTGGATAGTTTCTAAAGCTTATTTGAATTGTTTGAATGTTATTTGGGTGGATTCAGTTGGTTTGGAGGCTTGTTCTAAAGGAAAGACTGTGTTTGAGTAATTATTTGATTGCAAAAAGTGGTAAGTGTCGTGTCTAACTTTGACTTGAGGGAAATAGGACTTGTTGATTTGCTTGCTACGTAAGTTATGTGTTGGGACGACTTATATGCAAGGTGACGAGTGTATATGCGTAGTCATGGATTAAAGCAAGCAGGTTGGGATGTTTACCTTTATGTCATCACTTATTCCATGTTATCAATTGTTTCATGCTCTGAGCGCTACATGGTCTTACTTTTTATCCATGCCTTACTTGTTATCTGTCATTTAGCTATTACCTGTTTTGATTTATTAATTTTACGCTCAATATCTATTTACCTGCTCTATATTCCTACCTGTATTAATTGTATATCTTAAATGTCTTTATTGTCTTTTCGTTACTTGTTGCACTTTATCATGTTATATTTGATTGCGTAAGTCATTTAGATGTTCTTGTGTTAATGAATCGTCGAGGTTTATGACTTTGAGGTATTGGTTATTCTCCAATTGTACTGGTATTTACTTGATGTTCGGTATGCTTTATTTTTTGTGCCGAGATTACGTTATAGGTTGTGTTGAGTTATTTATGTTAATGAATTGATATTGAGATCAGGTTTCACACTGCAGAAGATAATGATATGATATTGATCGAATTGAATGCAACAACAAAAATTGTGTTAATGTGCGATCTAGTTGCTGCAATAGAATACGATGTTTTATAACTGTTGGTAGTTGTCAGTACTATGATATGAGGATTGAAGATGATGTTATTCTGGGGCCCACGGTTAGCTGAACTTCGGGTCCCGTACTTATGAGTTTACTGCTTTGTCTATATTTCTGCCTTCCTTTATTATTGTTCGTATAGGTTTATATTTAGTGTTCTGTCATAGCCTCATCATTACTTCGTCGAGGTTAGGCTCGACACTTACAGAGTACATGTACAGTATAGGAAACCTTTGTTTGAGTGGAAGTTTATAGAATACCATTCATTTCACAATCAGAAAGTTATGGGGTCTGTTGTACTCCTACTACACTACTGCAGTTCTTAGGTAGATTCCGGTTTTGGTCCTAGTGGAGCGTAGATGAGACTGCTCGGATCCGACTTCTACAGGAGACTTGAGATGGATCTGCTCAGCGTTCGCGGTCCCTTAGGTCCCTTTTTATCATGTTTTTACAATTTATCTAGTTTCAGACAGTTGTATTTCATTTCAGACCGTACTTGTAGTATTCTAGTAGCTCATATGCTCGTGACTCCGAATTTTTGGGAGTAGCATAAACTACATTATTATGTATTTATTTAATGTATATTAGAGTTTATTTATCGTTAATTATCATTGTCCTGCTTTCAAATTGATAAAATTGGTTAATACTTTAGCTAATATTGGCTTGCCTATTTGGTGGATTTTAGGCGCAATTACGGGCCCGTGACCAATTTCGGGTTGCAACAAGAACCAACTACACGATCGCGCTAAACCAATCACGATCTCGGAAGACAACCGGCTTCAACATAGCAAACACATATACTAAACGCGAACGCGAGAGACAAAATTACCACAACTCAACTCTGGCCCTAAGCGAATGCACTACATCCACATGAACGTGAAGACCTTCAAGCGCTGAAACTTTGAGAAAGCGATTCCTTGTTGCGAATGCGATTCACAAATCCCCAGCTCCCAACATACACTATGCGATCATGGCATCCCTTTCACAATTGCGAATAACATCTGAGGCATTAGAAACCATCAGCTCCTCACATCACAACTATGGTCAGGAACCACCCCGAATCACACTCGAGGCCTCCATTATCCCGTCCAATTATACCAACAAGTCCCAAAATATAACATGGACCTACTCGAGGCCTCAAATCCCATAAAATATCATCAAAGTCACGAATTGCACTTCAATTCAAGCTTAATAAACTAATCAAACTTTCAACTTTCAATACCCATATCGAGCAACTTCTAACCAACTAGGAATCACCTTCAAACTTTGCACCCAAGTTCCAAATAATATAACGAACCTATTCCAACTCCCGTAATAACAATTTGAACCCAATAACATCAAAGCAAACTCCCGGTCAAACCTATGAACTTTTTGAACCTTCAAATTTCGAACTTTCGTTAAACGAAGCCAAAACATTCTAGAAACATCCAAATACGAATCCAGACATGCGCCTAAGTCCAAAATCACCATACAAACCTATAGGAACTATCAAAACGCGAATTCGAGACCGTTTATGTCACACCCCTTTTTCGCACCCCCAAAATGTATGTGATAAGGATTATGGGTTAAAGAGTTTTTACAATTAAAATGACAATTTTGAAATAAGAATTATTTTATTGTTTAAAGTCGCCACATGGAATTGATTTTTTGGGTGTCCCAAATCACCTTTTTCTTGAATCCCTATTCAAAGGAAGATTTGACTCTATTTTTATCGGTCCGCGAAAACAAAGTTCGGGTAAGGAATTCTGTTGACCGGAAAGAAGGTGTAAGGCATTTTTCGAGATTCGTGGTTCTAGTACGGTCGCATTATTGACTACATTTGGCTTAAATTAATTCTAGAAGAACTGTGATTTATTTGCCTTAAATTACTATTTTCCTAATACCACTTAATAATTAATTATGGCCTAGGAGCATGTAAGCACACAAGGTTTTTATTTTGTTAGGTATATTTAAATAAGGAACGGATATGAACACATGGCCAAACACAAGTTATTATTGAGAAATCAAGGAGCGGAAATGCACACAAGATAATTTTATTAATTAAGAATTGACGAATAATGTCGTATGGACACATGATCTATCTATATTTGAAATGTGCCTAATTGTCTATCGCTTAAATTATTATTTGAAGTGACTAAGTAATTTAATTAATTATTCAAAAGCAATTAATGCAAAATCTTTTAACTAATTATCGTATGGATATGATATCAGCTCATACTTTTAACTCAAAATCTTCTCATAACGAGAATATTTGTTTTCTTTATAATAAATAAAACCTCAAAGCGTTTGCAGTACATCAAGTAATGGACTAAAGGAAACATAAATGCAACTCAAATCATTATGTGAAGTATGTGCCAACATGATAATATAAGTATGCCTCCTTATTTTAATACCATCGCTTTGCTGAATAAGAAAAATGACAAACATCTGTAGTTAGTGATCTCAAATACTATTAAACATTTTCATTCTCGTAACAAGTTACGGGACAGAAGATCATGCGCAGCCCCAGGGATCAACTATCATAAGCATTAATACTACATCTTGGGAATGATTAAAACTTTTTATTTAAAACAAAAAATCCATCTCCCAACCAATCACAGTGTGTTTCAAATTTAAAGACAACAAATGCAGCTCCAAAATATATACATGTTTAGTTAAAAAAAAAAGAAGGCCAAATACATAACTGGACCCTTAAACTTGGCTTTTTTTGTCACTTGGGCACTTAAACATAGAGTTGTTCCTATCAGAACCTTCAACTAAA
>MU724671.1:76434-101836 GCA_026770625.1 Nicotiana glauca
GAAAAATGATGGGTTCACGAGAAGAAGAAGAGAAATAGAATGTAAGGTAAAAGTTCGTTTAATTGGAATAATATATTAGAATGTCATCATCATCATAATAATAATAATAATAATAATAATAATAATAATAATAATAATAATCCATAACCTTTTTTTATTTTCACGCATCTTTTCCTACGCACTCAATTATGTCACTATAAAGTGTCTAATTGGCACAGATGTGGCTTAGTTGAAGGGCCTAATAGGAACAACTCTATGTTTAAGTGTCCAAGTGACAAAAAAAGTCAAGTTTAAGGGTCCAGTTATGTATTCTGCCAAAAAAAAGAAATTATACACAAATATAATACTTTCAAGGTATAGAATACTCTAAAGGGATTCAAAACACTTCCTTTCCATTCACTCTTGACCCAAAAGTAATACAACAGTTGAAGAGATTACTTGATTAACAGAAAGAAAATATTTGCAATGGAGGGACTGAAATTCAGCAAACAAATAGCAACAGCAGCAGCACAAATAGCAGGATCAACAGCAATTTAAACCAAAGTGAACCAGAAACTTGACCAAGAATTAACAGCTTGAGAAAGGAAGAAACAAGATTGGCTTCAAAACACTTAAGTAACTTTGATAAGTCTTTCCAGAAAGAAAAGAAAAATCACTCAAACATCTCTCAGGTTTTGCAGCTTACTAGGAGTGTTCAAATGATATTTTACTCTCTAAGATGTGTAAAAGGATATTTTTCAATGTCTGTAAAAGATCCCTTCTTAGAGTCCAAGATCCCCCTTTAAATGAGAAAACAACTCCTCTTTTTATAGGATGAGGAAAGGACTTGGGACAGATTTTGTTTGGCCAAAAATCTATACAAAATGATAGATTTTTGACAAAAAGTCTGTCCAAAATCAGAATTTTGGTCAATGAATAGTTTTTCTTACCAATTGTGGACAGAATTTTGGAGTATTGCACTCCAAAATAGTCTGTAATAGTAAAAGCAACCAAACCAAGAACCCTACACTCAAGTACCCCCTTACTACCTTTCCCATTTATCTTCAATTCATTCATTCAGCAAAAATAGATCTCAAACCAGACTTGGATTGGCCAAATCAAGTGTTAAAACGGGAGAACTTTACCAACAAATCAAAACTCAAACAATTAAGCTAAACCAAACAAAAGCATACCACATATATACTAAGAACACTTTAATTTGATGTTAAATTTGACCATGAATCATGTGCGTCTCAAACAAAATGATCCTAATTGAGTGACGATAAACTACAACAAAATCTAACAACCGAGGAATCTAACGAGTGACACACTATCTTAGTTAAATTTCTAACTATATCAACAGACCCTATTTAACATGAATTAACCATAGTGAATAATAATCACATGAGAAGCAAACTTTAAACCTTCAATTTAACTAAACTGACCAGCGAGTTTGTTGAAAAATGCTAAAACTTCAGTTAATTAGCAGGACGAATTAAATGTAAAATAACAGAAACTGCAATTGAAGCTAAAATTTACCAACTTGAATCTAAAACTAACTTCAAACACCACTAGTAGAACTTGTGAGATAGGAATCCGAACAATAAAATAGTTTGAGAGCAACGAGCAACGACTAATCATTACTAACTCTATACTAACTAAGTCTAACTAAAGATAAATATGACACATGATCAAATAAAGAAGAAAATAAAAAATTTTAGACCTAAAAAACTACAATGAAACAGAAATAAAAAGAAAAAAAAGGGACATAAGGGATTAGGGTGTACCAGAAACCCGAGTGTCTGAAACAGTGGTGGTGCGGTAGTAGTGGTAATTCGGGCAGTTGTAGATGAAGTTTTAACATCGGACATGCTCTTCTTGTTGTTGGCCCGTCACTATCGACTCCAATCAAATTGAAATTGAATAACGAACTCGGCCACAAGAAGAGCTCGTTCGAGCCAAAGTAGAATCGGCTAGCAACCCACCGGAATTGAGCCACCGGAGTTTTGAATTTAAACCAAGAAAGAACGGTAGACTAGGGGGATTCTTACACACTCATGTAGGTATTAAGTGGTGGTGAGGTTTGAAACTTGAAAAATCTGAGGAAAAATAGGCTGCTAGGGTTTCAGTTTTTCGAAGATTTGTGGTGTTTGAGAAAGATTTAAAGGATTTGGGGTTTGGATTCATGAAGAGGAGGTTGAGATGAATAAGGGGCGAAATTTTGGGTGTGTTTGGAACACCACCGGCAGTGGCGCACGGTGGTGGCAGTGGAGGAGGGCGGTGGCGGCTTGAGAAGAGAGGGGTCTCTAGTGTTTGGGTTCTTAAAGAGATGGCAAAAAAACAGATGTTAAAAGGATTTTATACCTCAATGGGGAACAAATGAGTCCCATTGGATCAAAGATCATGGAAGGCTTAGATTTGATCTTTAATACTTAATCAAAACAACGTAGTTTCAAGACAAAACTACGTCGTTTTGTAGCTGTTTTTTGGCCAACCACCTAATAGACCGTGTATGGCCGAAATGGGCTCAAATTTTGGACCCATTTTGGCTCAATTTTAATTAAAACTCACTAGTCCAATCCCTACCCCATTTATTAAACCATTAAACAACTCTTAAAACCTATACATATATAAATAAGAACAAACACACACACACACACACACACATATATATATATATATATATAAACAAGGCAAAAATTAGGCATTTACAGCTACCCCTCTTTGCTCGAGAACATGAAGAGTTTTTGCGCAAATATAGTGAATGCCATGACTAACTTTTGCTCACCTATGACTCTAATGAAAGCATTTTTGAAAAAGGTGGCCGAACCTTGCTTTCAAGGTTGCCTACATATCCTTGGTTATAAAGGAATCAGGCCGGTGTACTTCTAAGAAAATTTGGTAGCTGGGACTAACAAACACTGGAGTTAGGACTGCTGCTGCTGCTGTTGGTGTTACTCTTATTGTTACAGTTACTGCTTCTTACATCAAATAAAAGAGTAGAGCATTACATATATCTGCAAACTAAGAGTACAAAATTCCTATCTATGTGTCTTTTGGAGTCAAATCTTGATTCTTGACCTGCTTGCTCATGTTGACCATAGACTTGATCTTGATTCTTTTGAAGAAAAGATTATGACTCAATCTCGATTGCTTTCTTTATGGATCAGAATTTGAGAAGATAAATCTTGAGAAGCTCGGTTGTTGACACATTATCAAAGCTAACTCTGACTATCTTTTGATCGAAGGACTTCTTTCTTCTGATGAGGAAATGAAACTACAAGCTTTAATCGTCATTTATGCTATACGACATAGCCTGCAAAGCCATCAAAGACCAACAAAACAAAGAAAATTTTTCTAGCCTAGTTTGGCACTAAGAAAATTTGTGAGTTATTAGAAAAAGCTATAAACTATTTAATGTACCAAAATAAAGAAAAGACAGTAATATAAAGTAGCTATGTGAGGATACGCAACCAACAGGATAGCACCCTATGTTACCAAAGGCAGTGGAATTATAGCACAATTCCTATATTACTGAAACGAAACGTAACTATGGGTAGGCGCCTTGTTACAACTAGGAAGAAATGTAATTATGGGTTGGCATCCTTGTATTATTGATTAAGTGTTGAATACCTCTAGGCGAAAAAGGTTCTACCAGAGTAAAGCTACGTAAAACACCTTGAGTGAAGAGTACTTCTACCCTGAAATATGAGCTGGATCCCCCATGTCAAAAGGATTCTACCTGAGTTAAACTACATAAAACATCCTAACCAAAGAGTATTTCTACTCAGAAATATGAGCTGGATCCCCCAAAGCAAAAGGATTCTACCTGAGTTAAGATGCGTAATACACCCTAAGCGAAGAGTACTTCTACCCGAAAAATATGAGTTGGATCCCCCTAGGTGAAACGGTTCTACCTGAGTTAAGCTACGTAAAACACCCTGAGTGAAGAGTACTTCTACTCGGAACTATGAGCTGGACCCCCAAGGAGAAATGGTTCTACTTGAGTTAAGCTGCGTAAAACAACCTGAGCGAAGAGTACTTCTACTCAAAAATATGAGCTGGATCCCTCTAGGTGAAATGGTACTACCTGAGTTAAGCAACGTAAAACACCCTGAGCGAAGAGTACTTCTACTCGGAACTATGAGCTGGATCCCCCTAGGCAAAAGAATTCTACCTGAGTTAAGCTACGTAAAACATCCTGAGCGAAGAGTACTTCTACCTAGAAATATGAGCTGGATTCCCCTAGGCATAACGGTTCTACCTAAGTAAGCTACGTAAAACACACTGAGCGAAGATTACTTCTACTTGGAACTAAGAGTCGGATCCGCCTAAGCGAAAGGATTCTACCTGAGTTAAGCTGCGTAAAACACCCTGAGTGAAGAGTATGTCTACCCGGAAATATGAGCTAGATCCTACTAGGTGAAAGGGTTCTACCTGAATTAAGCTACATAAAACAACCTGAGCGAAGAGTACTTCTACCTAAAACTATGAGCTGGATCCCCCTAGGCAAAATGATTCTACCTGAGTTAAGCTGCGTAAAACTACCCTGAGCGAAGAGTATTTCTACCCAGAATATGAGCTGGATTCCCCTAAGAAAAAGGATTCTACCTGAGTTAACTGGGTAAAACACCCTGAGCAAAGAGTACTTCTACCCGGAATATGAGCTAGATCCCCCTAGGCAAAATGATTCTACCTGAGTTAAGCTACATGAAACGTCCTGAGCGAAGAATACTAATACCTGAAAATATGAGCTAGATCCCCCTAGGTGAAAGGATTCTACCTGAGTTAAGCTATGTAAAACAACCTGAGCGAAGAGTACTTCTACCCGAAACTATGAGCTGGATCCCCCTAGGCGAAATGATTCTACCTGAGTTAATCTACATAAAACATCCTGAGCGAAGAGTACTTTACCCGAAATATGAGCTGGATCCCCTAGGCAAAATGATTCTATCTGAGTTAAGCTACGTGAAACGTCCTGAGCGAACAATACTTCTACCTAAAAATATGAACTAGACTCCCCTAGGCAAAAGGATTCTACCTAAGTTAAGCTATGTAAAATAACCTGAGCGAAGAGTACTTCTACCTGAAGCTATGAGGTGGATCCCCCTAGGGAAAATGATTCTACCTAAGTTAAGCTACATAAAACTACCCTACGAGAAAATTATTTCTCCCCAGAATATGAGCTGGATCCCCCTAGGGGAAAGGATTCTACCTGAGTTGAGATGCGTAAAACACCCTGAGCGAAGAGTACTTCTACACAGAATATGAGTTGTATCCCCCTAAGCGAAATGATTCTACCTGAGTTAAGATGCATAAAAGCCATGAGCGAAGAGTACTTCTATCCGGAACTATGAGCTGGATCCCCTAGGCGAAAGGATTCCTCCTGAGTTAAGCTATGTAAAACAACCTGAGCAAAGGGTACTTCTACCCAAAACTATGAGTTGGATCCCCCAACGCGAAAGGATTCTACCTGAGTTAAGCTTCGTAAAACTACCCTTAGCGAAGAGTATTTTTACCCGGAATATGAGCTGGATCCCCCTAGGCGAAAGGATTCTACCTGAGTTAAGCTACGTAAAACGCCCTGAGCGAAGAGTACTTCTAACCAAAATATGAGCCAGATCCCCCTAGGCGAAATCATTCTATCTGAGTTAAGCTAAGTGAAACGTCCTGAGCGAAGAATACGTCTACCCAAAAATATGAGCTGGATCCCCCTAGTAAAATGATTCTACCTGAGTTAAGCTGCGTAAAACACACTGATCAAGTGCTTCTACCCATAATATTAGCTGGATCCCCCTAGGTGAAAGGATTCTACCTGAGTTAAGCTACGTAAAACACCTTGAGCAAAGAGTACTTCTACCCGAAACTATGAACTGGATCCCTCTAGGCGAAAGGATTCTAGCTAAGTTAAGCTGCGTGAAACAACCTGAGCGAAGAGTAGTTCTACCCGAAACTATGAGCTAGATCCCCCTAGGTGAAAGGATTCTGCCTGAGTTCAGCTGCATAAAATAACCTGTACGAAGAGTACTTCTACCTGGAACTATGAGCTGGATCCCCCTAGGGGAAAGGATTCTACCTGAGTTAAGCTACGAAAATGGAAGGTGTGAACAATAGTGATGCACACTGAATATAAAGAAAATGGAGATTTTAAGGAGCTTACGTTTGGTGACATTCGTCTTTTAGAATCACCATTCTGCACTGCTTTGTTCCTGCTTCAAACAAAGAAAAATTTGTGAGTTTTCAAAGTGGTGGTTGGTTTGTGTGAGTAGTTTTATCCACGGCCACCGATGTCGAAGAAACAATTCTGTCAGCGTTGTACCGAGATGCTCGGCTTCTTTGTATCATTTTTTGGTGACCTTGGCTTTCTAATGTTGCTCCAAACTATTTCATACCCAGATGTCCATGGTACCACTACCCTTGTCTCTAAGGCAAGGTTATTTTTCTTTAAAATCAAGCTCAATTGTTGTGCACCCAGTATCAGTTTATATCCATAGTGCTTATAAGATTTTCTCATGAAGCGGGTCTTACTTAGGTGACCTTTTGAGTTTCTTTGAGACAATTTGTTTGCCTTATCAAATGAGATCACAGATGGATTCGTGCATTCGTCAATGCCATATATGCCCCAAATTGTGCTCGATATTACGGGAAAACTGTAGCCAGTTTTACGGCCCTTTCTTTGCTTTGCTTTTGATGCAGGATTACACCGAAAGGGACTCAAAGAAAAATTATGGGTAAAAACAGAATAATAATTGAAAGTGAAAAAGAACTGTGCTTAAACAAAAGGTGTCCCTTTCTTGGAAAGGAATAGGGAGACTTATCTGGAGGTATATGTGTTGATACCCAATTTTTTTACTAAATTTTTTATATGTAAAACACCTTTCCAAAATAGTACGTATATGCGTATATATGCGTATATAAGCATTTTCCAAGGCTACATTATTTTTAAACTTTTTAAAGATTTTTAAATCAATTCACTTCTCTATCTCTTTTATATATAGAGAGAGAAAAATCTAATAATTGTCTAAAAAAAAATTTTTTTGGTGGTTTATTCATTGGATTCTCATGTTTATATTGAAATATAGCTAAGATATTTTTTACACTTTTTTTACAAATTTATTTGGTATTTTAAGGATAAAATTACATAATTGCAATATTAGCCATTTTTAGGTTTAAAGTCGTTTCATATTTATGAAATGAGATTTCATAATTTTAAATTGATAATTATATATTATAAATCATTTTATCATTTTCAATTTATTTTTCGACATTATTTTTCTATTTTTTATAAAATTAAACAAGGGAAAAGTGGCTATTTAAATGATAGCCTATTTCGTTTCAATTTTTGCCAGATTTGAATCCCTAATTAAATTAATTACCTAGCCCAATTCCTACCAAATTACCCGACCTAGGTCCAATTACCCTACCCGACCCATCTACCCCATTCTATCTGGACTGTTGATCATTCAGATCAACGATCCCCATTTAACCTACATAAATTAAACCAAATGACCCCCCTCCAATACCCCTAGTTTCCCTCACTCGCCTCTATCTCTCTACTTCTGGTTCTCTTTAGAACCTTCAACCCTCCTCTCCTCTCCGATGAGTCCTGTTCGTCTTCTCTGGCCACCTTCTAGCCTAAATCTATGGAGGTTTCACCACCCACTAAGCCACCTATGGCTCCTCACGTTTGGTTAACTGAAGACTCGTGGCCTGACCACAAAGAGTTGGGTCTAGAACTCTGTTGATTCAATCTTTACGGCCATCTTCGGCCTTGCTCCGGCAGTCTATGTATGTTTCGAGCCTGGCTACTACTCCTTATATTTAGATCCAAACCTTTTCTCACCGTTTGGGTTTCTCTGAAAACCCTAGCTTTGAGGTTTTTTTGATCTCTTTAGATCTATTCCAAATATATGCTCTCCTTAAGCTTTTAAACAATTTTCTTGACATTTCTTTCAACAAACTACTTTCAAAACCATTTCCTTTTCCGACCTAGGATTTTTCTAAGAATATTTGAATGTTTCTCTGACTCTATCTTTCTTTTGTGTGTTTCTTCTACTGTATTTTCCTCTGATGTGTTCTTGTGTGTTTCTTCTACTGTATTTTCCTCTACTGTGTTCTTGCGTGTGTTTCTTATTAAGTGTTCTAGTCAAGTTTCTCCTAATATGCTTCTTAATTTGTTTCTCCTATTGTTCTTATTAATTTTTCATTTATGTTTCTTATCAGTTCTTCTGCTATGTTCCTTTGAGTTTCTCTACTGTGCTTTACATGCTATTCTTTTACTATGTTGTTTGTGAGTTTTCTACTACTAAAAGACGAGTTTAGGGTCTCAGTTCTTTTCTGAGACCCCTGAACCTGTTTTCAAGTAGTCTCTTTTCCCCTTAGTCACCTGCATTTTTATCTCTGTACTCAGCTAATGACAAGAACCCTAAATTTTGGGGTTCAACCGAGCTTTTGAGACTCCTGGCTTTGTCATTTGCTGGCTCTTCATCTCTGAAACTTGCTTGATTTTGAAACCCTAATTTTTGGACCTATTTGAGTTCCTGGAATTGTTTCATCTACTGCTTCAATAAGCTTCAGAATCATTGTTTCAATTTTGTTTCTTCATGTGACTCTGACTTTTTCCAAACTCTATAAAACCTTTTCTTGACCCCTTCTCGCACTCCTGACACTTGTGTACTCTTTATATGTGATGAACTTCCCCCTAAAATAGCTTTCAAATTTGTGATTGGTTCAGACTTCCTTAAGTTAAGAATCTTTCTCAACTTTTCTGACTTGGTTCATTTATGGACTAATATTTACAAAATCACAGGCCTTTGATTTTACCGGCTACTAATTGATTTTCTTACCTTATTTGTGCAACCGTGTATTTCAAAATTCTATCTTTAAATAACTTTTTATGTATTTGCCTCTAATTGTATGCTTTGCACATGATGTTTATTTTACTTCTTTCCTTAAATAGTTTTTCCGTTTGAATCTGAATTCCTTAATTAAAGGAAGTCTTGTGTGATTGATTCTTAATTGATAATCAGTTCCTTAACTGTTTTCTTACCTTATTTCTGCTTGATTTTCACACTATAAAGGCACGCCTCTTTCACAAACACACAACGGATTACACATTCACAATCTTCCTAAACTCACATTTATACACAATAGTATTCTCTTTTTTTATCTGCACTATGGCCTGTCTACACGACTTACTGCTTTTCTCAATTTGTCTCTTTGAAACTGGCATGTCCGGATTTAATCTTTAACACCACAACAATATGTATTTACTGATTTTGTATCAATTTCTACTTATTGTTTCTGTAGAGTTCAACACTTAAATTAGCATGCTGACTTCCTTCTGCTTGTTTCTATTATGAATCCCAAAACTCCTACCCCCTATGTGTTTGAGCTATTGCTTAAGGCATGGCAATAATCAAGTTATTGTCCATGAACTGAACTTGATCCCTTGCGATCCTAGCCTCTAATAGTGTGATCTAGCAGGCTTAGGGGGCATACTAGCACTCTCCATTGCTGGGTATGCCCATAGCCTACCTTGCCTCTTTCAATTTCCCCTTCCCTGAACCCTCTATGCATACTATTTTGTAACTACTTCCCTTTCCTTTCCCCTCTCAGAATGTTATTCCTGCACTTGCACTCTCTCCTAGTTTTAAGTTCTGCCCCCCTCTTGTGAGCCTTGCCTTGGGACCTTGAGTTCTCTCTGAACTTGGACACTTGAGGGTTGGCCCTTTCCATACTTTACTATGTCTTAATCTAATGATACATTTAGTTCTGAGCACTGCCCGGAGTTCATTTGAGACTCTTAGGGACTCTGACACACTCAAATGGGACAAAGGCTTTGGATCCTGATCTTTAGAGTTGGTTTACCTCATATTTCAGACATGAAGCCTGAATCAAGCTCTCCTTGGTTGTACTTTTTAATTTCTAATATATTCTTTTATTTTATTCTAGGCTATAATAATTTTGTAATAAACTCCTAGGGATGACTAGTAAAAAAGGGAGGGATAACTATGTATACAAAGGATAGATATCCTACTTATATGTGTCTTTTCTAAAATTCTACATTCTCACATAGACATCCTGCCTATAGGTGTTTCTGAAATTCTGCATTTTCTCACATAGACATCCTGCCTATAAGTGTTCTTCATTCTCACATAGATAGCTTGCCTATAGGTATTTTCGAATTTCTACATTCTCACATAGATATCCTGCCTATAGGTATTTCTGAATTTCTGCATTCTCACATAGATATCCTGCCTATAGGTGTTTCTGAAATTCTGTATTTTCTCACATAGACATCCTGCCTATAAGTGTTTTGCATTCTCACATAGATATCCTGCCTATAAGTGTTCTGCATTCTCACATAGATATCCTGCCTACAGGTATTTCTGAATTTTGCATTCTCACATAGATATCCTGCCTATAAGTATTCTGCATTTTCTCATATAGATGTCCTGCCTATAAGTATTCTATTTTCTCACATAGATATCCTGGCTATAGGTATTTTTGCACTTCTTATGTAGATACTATGCCTATAGGTATTCTACATTCTCTCACATAAAAATCATGTCCATGAGTATCTGGAAATCAGAACTCTGCTTAGGCATATAGAAAATATGGCTATAGGTCTTTTCTGAATCTTATATATCCATTCTTCAGCAGGCAATCATGTCTATAGGTATTAATCAATCAACTGCAATTAGATATCATGTTCATAGGCCTTAAATGAAACTCAATATCTAGATATAATGTCCATAAGGTTTTTGTATTTTGCCATGTCTATAAAAGGGCTTTAAATCAACAACGCATAGAAAGAATATCTATA
The DNA here is from genome assembly GCA_026770625.1 of Nicotiana glauca. NCBI lineage: Eukaryota > Viridiplantae > Streptophyta > Magnoliopsida > Solanales > Solanaceae > Nicotiana > Nicotiana glauca. The sequence goes on from MU724671.1 coordinate 87,242, forward strand.
AGATCTATTAATCAAGTCTGAATCACTTCACTCGCTTATAAGTCTAAAACCAGTAAAAACGATGTGCTATCATCTGCAGAACTTATAACCTTTTCGCTAAAACTTGCTTTTCTTTAATAATCTGGCAACCTCTCTTAACCAGTACACATTTAGTTTATTTCATTGTTTCTGAAATCAATAGATATCATACCTATAGGATCCTCGTCCAACACTTACGATAAAATTATAAACTGAATCTGTTGTTATTTACTACAACCAGCAGGCAAGCCTGACTCGAACATCTTATCTGAATTATGTAATAAATCAGCCTGCCTCAATTTTTAAGTTTTAATCAGACCCTTAAACAGTATGTGTAAGTCATGCTAATTACTTGCTTTCTCTGTTTAAAGGAGGTATATCTGAGCCTTTTACTTGTTATGTGTTTCCCCCAACTTGTTATACGTGTTTTGTATGTCGCTTTAGAATTTTTCCTTTTAAAACTACAAATAATCCTAATCTCCCTTCCCCTTAGGATTAGTAATCCTAAATGCCTCCGGGATTGATAAGGATTGGGACGGGTAATAGCATGCAATAAGTAAACGAGACTATTCCGTGATTTAATACCTTAACGGGGTGAGGAAGGTTAGATATGAATATGATGACCATATGATAACATCACCTGTAGCCCCTCACTGAGGAGTGATTACCCAGTGTTGTGTGGGGTGATCCATATTATTAATAAACCTAGGACCCTTTTCCTTTTGTTTCTTTGCTTCTTTTAAAGTTTTCAAACTATTTCTTTTAAGAAAAATCAGCCTTTTTTAGCTCTTTCTTATTTGTAACTATTATGTGAAAATCCCCTCTTACTTGGAGCTTTAATTGCCTATATGTTATTTTCACCTAAAGTCACAACAATAGTTTGGCCGGGAACCACACTAGTGGATCCTGAGGGGTGCCAAACACCTTCCCCTTGGAATAATTTCAAGCCCTTACCCTATCTCTGGTTGCTCAAATCAAACCCTGCTTAGTGTCCTAATGCACTTAAATCATTAGGTGGAGACTCTTCAATTCAAACCCAATTCCCAAAAGGAAACGAGTTGTCCTTCCAAATGTTATAAACCCGATTTCGCGAGAAAAAAAAGGGCGCTATAATGTGCCGATTTCAATGAATCATGTCATGCATTTTGGACTGGATGCCTGATCCATCTAAGCTTTCTAATTCTCAAAATCTACCGCAAATGTTCATCTTGAAATTTTCTTGGTTGTGCTCATGTCGGAGAAACAAAGACCCTCATTAGGCTAGTAGCGCCCTTTATAGGTTTTCGCTAACTAACATCTCTCATTTCTCTACTAATCATCGCCTTATGGTGTCCATCTGGGTTTTCAGTAATAAGACTCACTCATTTCTCCTCTCATTGTTGCCTTATAGTGTCCGTACGGGTTTTCACTGATAAAACTCTCTTATTTCTCTTTTCTTTTTTTCTTTTTTCTTTTCTCATTTTTTTAAGATACTGCATGCGGGAGGTTGCCCAACGCCCTTGTCATGGGAACTTGAAACATTCTCAAAAGACATCGATCAGAAGTTCTTGAAAGGTAAAAAGGAAAAATGAATCTTGAACTGAATTACAACTTTTGGAACCATTTTTACAGAAAAACCGTGAAATAAAACAAACTTCTGCCCCAGTTTTGGTGTATTAGGAATATGGATTTTTTTGTTCGGATGGGACCGAACCCAAGGTAAGGTTGCCGATGTATCCTTTTGGAATCAGGTCAGACGTAGTTCAATGACTCCAAAGTTTTGTGGTTTGACTATTTTTTGTTTCTGTATTTTTTTTCTCCTTTTTATTATTTTTTTTACAAGTACATAGTTTCCAGAAGGTGAAAAACAAAGAAGACAAATACAACTCAAAAGAGTTAGCAAAAGAGTGACACCTATTTGGAATAGCGAGCAAATGATAGCCTTTGTCACTTCAATATGAGAAAATCAATGCGTGAAAATTCTATAGTGTATATATATCAGACATAATATCTTTTGACTGCATCTGCATTCAAAGTCATGTCTGGTACCCGTCCTTCTTCATCTACCAAGTGCAAGTCCCCTTTTGACAACACTTTCTTGATGATATAGGGTCCTTGCCAGTTCGGGGCGAACTTTCCTTTAGCTTCTACCTGGTGCGGAAGGATGTATTAAAAAACTAGTTGGCCTACCTCAAACTGCCTTGGGCGCATTTCTTATTGTAAGCGCGTGCCATTCTTTACTGGTATAACTTGCCGAAATACACTGTTGCAAGCCGTTTTTCATCGATCAACATCAATTGTTCTAATCGGGTCTTGACCCACTCATTGCCTTCAATCTCTGATTCCACAATAATTTGGAGAGAGGGAATTTCGACGTCAGTGGGTATTACAGCTTCAATTCCATATACAAGCAGGTACGAAGTTGCATCAACAGATGTGTGAACAGTTGTGCGGTATCCCAAAAGAGCAAAAGGAAACTTTTCATGCCTTTGCCTAGAACCTTGGATTATCTTCCTTAAAATCTTCTTGATTTCTTGTTTGCTGCTTCAACGGCTCCATTGGCTTTTGGTTGGTAAGGGGTAGAATGGCGATGCATGATTTTAAATTGTTCGTATACCTTCTTCATCAAATGACTATTTAGATTGGCTACATTGTCAGTGATAATGGTCTTTGGGATACCAAAGTGACAGATGATGTTGGAATGAACAAAGTTTACCATTGCTTTCTTGGTGACTGCTTTGAAAGTGACGGCCTTCACCCACTTGGTAAAGTAATCAATTACAACCAAAATGAATCTATGCCCATTTGAAGCCTTTGGCTCGATCGTCCCAATGACATCCATTCCCCAAGCAACGAAAGGCCAAGGAAAGGACATGGGATGCAACTCCAAAGGAGGCGAGTGAATCAGGTCACCATGAATCTGGCATTGGTGACACTTGTGAACAAATTTGAAGCAACCTCACTCCATAGTAAGCTAATAATACCCTGCCCGCAGAATCTTCTTCGCCAAAACATATCCATTCATATGAGGTCTACATACCCCCGAATGCACTTCACTCATGATCTGCTCAGCTTCTGTAGCATCTATGCATCTCTACAGGTTTAAATCTGGGGTCCTCTTGTACAAAATTTCCCCATTTGGGAAGAAACCACTAGCGAGCCGCCTTATAGTTTTTTTTATCTCCTTTAGCATGCTCTGGATATTTTTTTGTTTTTAGGAATCGTTTTATGTCATGATACCATGGTTCACCATCCGGTTCTGTCTCAATTGTATTGCAGTAACTGTGTTGATTCCGAACTTGGATTTCTAGTGGATCAATATAAGTGTTGCCTGGATAAGGGAGCATTGAGGCTAAAGTAGCCAAGGCATCGGCTAGCTCGTTGTGAAACCTGGGAATGTACCTGAACTCGATGAATTTGAATCTTTTGCTCTAGTCTTGCACACATTGTCTGTACGGAATAAGCTAGATGTCTCGTGTCTCCCATTCACCGTAGGCTTGCCGGATAAGCAAGTCAGAATCTCCCATAACCAATAGTTCATGCACATCCAGATCGATAGCCATTTTCAAACCCATGATACAAGCTTCGTATTCTGTTGTATTATTGGTACAGAAGAATCAAAGTCGGGCCGTTGCTGAGTAATGATGTCTAATAGGTGAGATGAGGATTGCCCTGATCCCAACTCCTTTGATATTGACAGCCCTATCAAAATATATTTTCCATAGAGGGTGATCGTCTAAAACCACTTCCTCTATTGAGTTGACCTCTTCGTCTAGGAAGTATGTGCTAAGTGTCATGTACTCATCATCAACTGGATTCTCTGTCGAATGATCTGCCAAAGCCTGTGCTTTCATCGCGGTGCGAGTGACATAGATGATGTTGAACTCTATGAGCAGGATTTGCCATTTTGCGAGCCTACTAGTGGGTATTGGCTTTTGGAAGATGTACTTCAAAGGATCCATTCTGGATATGAGGTAAGTGTTATAGGCCAAAAGATAATGTCTTAGCTTCTGAGCGACCCAAGTCAAGGCACAACATGTCCTTTCTAGAAGGGTGTAAACCCTATAATTGGTGAACTTCTTGCTCAAATAATAGATTGCCTGTTCCTTTTTGCCTGTTGCATCATGTTGCCCCAACACGCATCCAAACGAATTATCCATCACTGATAGATATAAAAACAAAGGCCTACCAAGTTCAGGTGGGACTAGTACAAGGGGTTTTGACAAATAATCTTTGATCCTATCAAAAGCTTTTTGGAAATCATCCATCTATCTGACAACGACATCCTTTTTCAGCAACTTAAAGATAGGCTCACACGTTGTTATGAGCTGAGCAATGAACCTACTGATTTAGTTCAACCTCCCAAGCAAACTCATGACTTCCTTTTTGTTCTTCGGGGGTGGCAGATCTCAAATGGACTTTATCTTGGATGGATCCAACTCGAACCTCTCCAACTGACTATAAAGCCGAGGAGTTTCCCAAATGGAACCCTAAATTCATACTTGGCTAGATTAAGCTCAAGGTCATATCTTCGAAGCCGTTCGAAGAACTTTTTAAAATTGCACACGTGATCAGCTTATGTCTTTGATTTTATGATGACATCATCGACATATACTTCAATCTCTTTGTGCATCATGTCATGAAAAATGGTGGTCATGGCCCTCATGTAAGTTGTCCATGTATTCTTTAAACCAAATGGCATGACCCTGTAACAATAAGTACCCCATGGAGTGGTGAAAGCAGTCTTTTCTGCATCATCCTCATCCATAAGAATTTGGTGGTACCTAGCATAGCAATCCACGAACGATTGTATCTCATGCTTTGCGCAATTATCTACAAGAATATGGATATTTGGTAAAGGAAAATTATCCTTTAGACTTGCTTTTTTTAGGTCCTTGTAGTCAACATATACTCTGGTCTTTCCATCCTTCTCTGGCACATGCACAACATTCGCCACCCAGGTGGTGTATTGGACAGCTCTAACAACATTGGCGCTCAATTGCTTCATTATTTCCTCTTTAATTTTGTCACTCACATCTGTTTTAAATTTTCATTGCTTTTGTTAGACTGGTTGGAAAATCAAGATATGTAGGAAGCTTATGAACCATTAGATCAGCACTTAAACCTGACATATCATCGTAACACCAAACAAACACATCTCTGTATTCAAATAAAAGTTGAATCAAGGTATCTATAGTTTTTTGTTCAGTATGAATGCTTATCTTCGCTTCTCTGACTTTTTCATGACTTTCGATATTAATCGGCTCAGTTTCATTGAGGTTAGGTTCAGGCTTATTTTCAAATTATTCCAACTGTCTTTTTATTTCCTCAACAACCTCGTCTTCATCATATTCAACCTCTTGATGCGTTATTTTGATATTAACAACTTTTCAAGATCTGGGCATGAATTCCGCATGCATGTCATGTTATTAAAGCCGGCATTAACAAAACTGAAATGGAAATAAAATGACATGAATTAGGAAAAAGAAAAGATAAAAAACTTAACAGGAAACTGAACTGCATTTTATTGAATTCAAAATGATAAAAGGGTTAACATCAAAACATAACAATCATACTAAGATGTTTGGATTACAACCCTGAAAGTAACCCAAAATACAAAAAAAAGCTACAAAAGCAAACTACCAAGACTCCTTACTTATGGGGAAAGGAGTTGCTTCCCAGTTGGTGAGCATGGTGTCTGGGTCAATTAGTTGCATATTGGCACGACTAGTGCCTTCACCAGCCTGGATCATATTCACTTCGAAAAATATCTGGCTGAGGCAATGGAAAATTTCATCAATGTATGCATGCATCGAGGAATTTTGACCCTTTCAGAGTAGTGGCTTGACGAAAGTGTAGAAAATGTGAGAGATAGGTTGTTGCAAGACCCGTCCATTTTTTTACAGTGTTTGGCTTTATTTTTGTATGCTTGTGTTGTCCTAAAGCCTAATCCAAAAGTACCTTGGTTACTAAACAGAGAAATAGGCTCCGAAATTCCTTGCAATGTTGCCCCCAAGCCTTTTCCTGGCTCATAACCTTGTCTCATCATAACTGCAGCCACCATTACAGATGTCGCAGAAAGGCGAGGATGCAGAATGGGATTTCCTTCCTCTACATGGCCCACAACAGCCACTTTAATAGCCTAATAAACAATGAACTCAAAACTTTCCTTGGCCTCAATACAGGGGATTAACAGGTCTTTATAAATGGAAGATCCGTCTTCCCCGTGAACAATAATTTCTTACCTGTCATGTTCAATTTGAGCATCTGATGCAAGGTGAATGGAAAAGCTCGGGCCGTGTGGATCCATGGCCTTCCAAGAAGAAAGTTATAAGAAGTGGCCATGTCCACTACTTGGAAGACAATCTCAAAGTCAACCGGACCAATCGTCATGATGAGGTTGATCTCCCTAATGGTATCTCTTGCTGAGCCATCAAAAGCCCGGATGCAAACATTGCTGGGTTGGATTCTATCTGTATTGATCTTCATGCTTTGCAAGGTCGAGGGCGGGCATACATTTACACTTGAGTCTCCATCAACCATGACTCGCTTTACATAATGCCCCTCATATTTGACCATCAAGTTCAAATCCCTATTGGGCCCGGCTCCCTTCTCGGGAAGTTCATCATCAGTAAAGGAGATTCTATTCACCTTAAAAAATCTATTGGTCATCTTCTCTAACTAATTCATTGTGGTCTCCTATGAGATATGTGCCTCATTCTGGACCTTGATTAGTACACGGGCATGCTCTTTGGAATGTATGAGCAGATATAGTAGAGAGATGTGGGCAGGAGTCTTTCTTAGCTGGTCCATAATTGAGTAATCCTAAACTTTCATCTTTTTCAAAAACTCTTCTGCCTTTGCTTTAGTGACTGGTTTCTTTATTGGCAATAGGCCATCTCTGATTTGCTTGGCCTTCCTCAACTCTTCTAGAAAGTAACATCTCCTCAATTGAGTCAAACCTCCAGTTTTCCCCACTTCCTCTATGATCTCCTTGCCTTTATAGGTCATCACAGTTTTGTTGTCATTCCAAGGAGTGGTTTTTGTGTTTGTCACAGGGGGTTGCACGGCAGGTTTGATTATGATCTGCTCTGTTATGCCATTCGTACCACCCTGATTTTGCTTTGTATTGCGTTGGCCTCCAAAGACATATAACCTTGGGCTTGAAATATTGGAGCGAACTTCCAACCCTGAGATTTTTGGAACAAATAAAGTTGCTTTCTTTGAGCTCTGGGCACCTTTCACAATCAATGGCAAATCTCAGCTAGGACTTACTTCTAGACCTGCTCCTTCTCGAACTGCACCCATTGTCATTTCTACTCGACCGACCGGCTTGTATTCTTGATATCGGCCAATCATTCCCACAAAATGAACATCGTTATATGCTGGCAACGGGTTGTTTGTCACATTAGAAGGGTCCTCGCCATTTTTCACTACAATTAATTTTTCAGAAATGAGTCTCTCTGTGGCTATTTTCAAAGTCCAGTAGTCATCAGTGGTATGTCCCGAGGCACCTAAATGATATTCACATCTAGCATTTGCTTGAAATCCATGTGAATTAGGATGCATATGGTGGGGAGTGATGGGTCCAATCACACCCATTTGCTTCAGTTTCTGGAATTGACTAGAGTATGATTCGGCCAATCGAGTGAATTTTTCTGCTGGCCTGTGCTCTCAACCATAATCCAGCCTGGGAAGCGCATTGTAAGGTGCCCAAAAATTTTGTTTGTTGAGGTCAGGAGGCCATTGGAGTTGGTACCTGTACCTGCAGATTGGGAGGCCGAGCATATGATTGAGAATTGAACACCGTATATTGTGGTAGGCCCACAGAGTATTGAGGAAATGACGAGGGATAGTAATGTTGAGGGTAGCTGGATTGCCCCTGCTGAACTTGAACATAAGGGTGTGATGCCCCTCTTTGAACTTCCCTAGATCCCGAAGCCATCATGGACCCTTTATCTCTCTTCTTTCTATTTTCCAAACCTCCCGACCCATTTTGCATAGCTTGGGTGGTGGCCTTGAGAGCAGCTTGACTTACAATTCTGCCAGTCTTGAGACCATTTTCGACCAGCTCCTCTATTTTGATTGCTTCTGCAAAAGGTCTACCCAACGCGAACATCATGTTGTAAAAGTAATCAGGCTCTTGAGCCTCCAGAAAAATAGTAATCAACTCGTGGTTATCCATGGGTGGCTTAAATCTATCCACTTGCTCCCTCCACTTGATGGCATACTCCCTAAAACTTTCAGCCGACTTTTTCTTTATATTGGACAAGGAATTACGATCCGGCGCAATATCAATGTTGTATTGAAATTGTTTGATGAAGGCCTAGACCAAGTCATCCCAAACATGCTAGTGAGAGATATCTTGGTCAATGAACCATTCGGAAGCTACCCCCACAAGTCTTTCACCAAAGTAAGCCATCAACAGCTTTTCCTTTCCTCCTGCACCCCTCAGCTAGTTGCATTACCTTTTAAAGTGGACAATAGAGTCACCATGTCCATCATATTTCTTAAATTTTGAGGTCTTGAACCCTCGTGGCAAATAGATGTGAGGGAACATGCAAAGATCACTGAATGAAACACTTTTGTGACCGCCTAATCCCTGTATATTTTTTATATTCTATTCAAGACTTTTTATTTTCCTGGCCATCTTATCTGGGTCAACCGTCACGGCACACTTTTCGTTTGGTGACTCTTACTGTGGAGTCTGATTGTATGGAGCTGAGACTCCGAAAGCCATATTTGGAGAATAGTATTGGCCATCATAAGCATGAAATGGTGGCTCATTGTTTAGCCTCGTCACTGGAGGCAGTGGAAGGATTGTATACACCGGTGTGTCAGACACGACAAGATGAGTATTCCTGATTGATGCGATTAGAGATCGCATGTTAGAGGTACTAGGGGCAGCATAGAGGATGTAGTTTGGCACGTACCCTGGTGGTAGAATGGGATCGTTCGTTTCATGGAGCGGTGGTTGAGTAGCCTGGGGTATGGTGAAAGTTCCCTCTTAGGGACCCTGGGGTGGAGGTCGACCGTAAACCCAATCTTGATATACATCTGACAGTTGTTGTCTCAACTTTCTTATTTCCTCCGACTCTTGCTCAACTGACTGACCCTGCGGATTGTCACCGATTAACTCGATTTCATCACTGTTATCCATTACCACCGTTCTCTTAGATCTTGTGAAGTAATGATGTGTTGTCAGCTTCACCTGTAAGGCCTCGTGAAAACTTGTATTCAAAACCTAGTAGCCCATATATATATATATATATATATATATATAGACCAGGAGAATTATTCTCTTTTTTTTTCTTTTTAATTAATTACATTAATTTTTAAAAGCCGATCGACAATGCAAGTAAACCTTCCAAATGATGTATCAAATAGCACATAAATGAACATTATGGTCTCAAAGAGAATACATGTCTTATACGGACCTTGGCTACTTATTGCGTATGGACACATGACCAATCTATATTTAAAACGTGCCTAATTGTCCATAGCTTAAATTATTATTTGAAGTGAATAAGTAATTTAATTAATTATTCAAAAGCAAGGAAATGATATCAGCTCATACTTTTAACTCAAAATCTTCATAACGAGAATATTTGTTTTTTTTTTAATAAATAAAACTTCAAAGCTTTTGCAGTACATCAAGTAATGGACTAAAGAACATAAATGCAACTCAAATCATTATATGAAGTATGTGCCAACATGATAATATAAGTATGCCTCCTTATTTTAATACCATCGCTTTGCTGAATAAGAAAAATGACAAACCTCTGTAGTTAGTGATCTCAAATACTATTAAACATTTTCACTCTCATAATAAGTTACGGGATAGAAGATCATGCGCAGCCCCCAAGGATCAACTATCATAAGCATCATCTACATCTTGGGAATAATTAAAACTTTTTATTTAAAACAAAAAATTCCATCTCCCAACCAATCACAGTGTGTTCCAAATTTAAAGAGAACAAATGCAGCTCCAAAATATAAACATGTTTTGTAAGAAAAAGAAATTATACACAAAAGTAACAAAAAGGATTCAAAACACTTCCTTACCATTCACTCTTGACCCAAAAGTAATACAACAGTTGAGGAGATTACCTGATCAACAAAAAGAAAATATTAGCAATTGAGGGACTAAAATTCAGCAAACAAATAGCAACAACAACAGCACAAACAACAGGATCAACAACAATTTAAAGCAAAGTGAACCAGAAACTTGACAAAAAATTAACAGCTTGAGAAAGGAAGAAACAAGATTGGCTTCAAAGCACTTTAAGTATCTTTGCTAAGTCTTTCCAGAAAGAAAAGAAAAATCACTCAAACAGCTCTCAGGTTTTGCAGCTTACTATGAGTGTTCAAATGATATTTTACTCTCTCAGATGTGTAAAAAGGATGTTGTTTAATGTCTGTAAAAGATCCCTTCTTAGAGTCCAAGATCCCCCCTTTAAATGAGAAAGAGCTCCTCTTTTCATAGGGTGAGGAAAGGCCTTGGGTCAGATTTTGTTTGGCCAAAAATCTGTCCAAATGATAGATTTTTGACAAAAAATTTGTCCAAAACCAGAATTTTGGTCAATGAACAGTTTTTCTTACCAATTGTGGACAGAATTTTGGAGTATTGTACTCCAAAATAGTCCGCAACAGTAAAAGCAACCAAACCAAGAACCCTACACTCAAGTACCCCCTTACTACCCTTCCCATTTATCTTTAATTCATTCATTCAGAAGAAATAGATCTCAAACCAGACTTGGATTGGCCAAATCTAGTGGTAAAAGAGAAGGATTTTACCAACAAACCAAAACTCAAACAATTAAGTTAAACCAAACAAAATCATACCACATATATATTAAGAACACTTTAATTTGATGTTAAATTTGACCACGAAACATGTGCGTCTCAAACAAAATGATCCTAATTGAGTGACGATAAACTACAACAAAATCTAATAACAGAGGAATCTGACGAGTGACAGACTATCTTAGTTAAATTTCTAACTATATCAACAGACCCTATTTAACATGAATTAACCATAGTGAATAATAATCACATGAGAAGCAAAGTTTAAACCTTCAATTTAACTAAACTTACGAGCGAGTTTGTTGAAAAATGCTGAAACTTCAGTTAATTAGCACGACAAATTAAATGTGAAATAACAGAAACTGCAATTGAAGCTAAAATTTACCAACTTAAATCTAAAACTAACTTCAAACACCACTAGCAGAACTTATGAGGTAGGAATCCGAACAACAAAATAGTTTGAGATCAACGAGCGATGACTCATCATTACTGACGCTAAACTAACAAAGAACAACTAAAGATAAATAAAACACACGATCAAACAAAGAATCAAATCGAAAATTTCATACCTAAACAAACTACAATGAAACAAAACGAAAAAGAAAAAGAAAGGGCACATAAGGGATTAGGGTGTACCAGAAACTCAAGTGTCCGAAACAGTGGTGATGCGGCAGTGGCGGTGATTCGGGCAATGGTAGATGAAGTTTTGACTTCGGACATGCTCTTCTAGTTGCTGGCTCGTCACTATCAACTCCAATCAAACTGAAGTCGAATAACGAACTCAGCCGCAAGAAGAGCTCGTTCGAGCCAAAGTAGAAGCGGCCAGTAACCCGCCAGAATTGAGCCACCGGAGTTTCGACTTTGAACCAAGAAAGAATAGTAGACTAGGGGGAGACCTTCACACTCATGTAGGTATTAAGTGGTGGTGAGGTCTCAAACTTGAAAAATCTGAGGAAAAATAGGCGGCTAGGGTTTCGGTTTTTCGAAGATTTGTGGTGTTTGAGAAGGATTTAAAGGATTTGGGGTTTGGATTCATTAAGAGGAGGTTGAGATAAATAAGGGGTAAAATTTTGGTGGTGTTTGGAGCATCATCGGCAGCGGCGCACGGTGGTGGCAGTGGAGGAGGGTGGCGGCGGCTTGAGAAGAGAGAGGGGTCTCTAGGGTTTGGGTTCTTAGAGAAATGGCAAAAAAATCAGATTTTAAAGGGATTTTATACCTCAAAGGGGAACAAAGGAGGGCCATTGGATCAAAGATCATGGAAAACTGAGATTTGGTCTTGAATACTTAATCAAAACGACATAGTTTCAAGACAAAACTACGTCGTTTTGTAGCTCTTTCTTGGCCAACCACCTAATGGATCGGGTATGGCCAAAATAGGCTCAAATTTTGGGCCAGTTTTGGCTCAATTTTAATTAAGGGAACTTTTCACCATATACAACAACAACAACAACAACCCCCGACATCCTTCCCTCCAAGAACTTCCCACCTTACTCTTGGGGATACTCGAACTCACAACCTCTTGGTTGGGTGGGGGTTACTTACCATCAGAGCAACCCCTCTTGTTGTTGCACCGTATACCTACTTTTACACCGTATACCTACTTTTAAAAGCCCTTAACACAATATACTTTAATTATGAAATTACATATAGTACACGTCAATTAATTAACCTACATATTCATTTATTCAAAAAAAACAACAACTACCATATAAATTTGCTCCCTAATTAAAGGAAAGTATAATTCTATATGAAGCAAATCCACTCTATCCGTTTAAACTTTGGACCAAAATTAAAGAATAAAAAAAAATTCCTTTCAACAAAGCCTTTTCTTATGAGAACCTTTATCCTTATTTTCTTTATACAACAAACAATTATTCAGTAAACTATGTATTGTGTGGTTATAAAAGCTTTTCATTAAGGATAAAATAGGTAAAATGAAGAGCTTAAAGTTGAATTATTTCCAAATTTAAAAATATGTCATTTATTTTGGAACAGACTAAAAATAAAAGTACATCATTTAATATGAAACGGAGGGAGTATATAGCATGTTAATATTTTACGTAAAATAAATTATACACAACAAATAAAAATAAAGATATATTTGATTTGAATATTATACTCCAAATTAGAATATTTTGTATGTTTTGTTTGATATGGATTTTAAATTAGAATATTATGGTGTATTTGGTTTGAATTATGTATTCTTTATTAGAATATTTTGGTGTGTTGGTTTGAATTATATATTCTTCATTAAACTATTATAAATATTTGGTTTGAATATTGTATTTTAAATTAAAATCTTATGGTATTTTTGATTTGAATACTACATTCAAAATTAAAATATTGCAGTATGTTTGATTTAAATATTGTATTCCAAGTTAGAATATTGTAGTTTGTTTCATTTCAAAATTATATTTTCATTAGGATGTTGTGGTGTTTTGGTTTGAATAGTATATTCTAGTTTTTCATTTTAGTTTAGATATTGTATCCCACGTTAGAACATTTTCACATTTTTGTTTTTCTTTGATTAAGATGGAAGAGAAGGAAAAACGATGAAGGATCGGGTTTGGACGTTTTGGTGAGAAGATATGCATAATTCCAATTCCTTAAAACGTGGGATGATGGAGTGTTTTAAGAATTTATTAAGTTGGAGTGAGAGATAATTTTCCTTAAAAGATGAGATTTGTTTAATGATATATAATGAAATTAAGAATTTAAAAAGTAAATAAAGTTTTATAAAATAGGTATACAAGGTAAAATAAATATTTTAAATGTATATGAAGTTAACTGTTGTTTCCAATGGGTATACCGCATAAATTTCCCTTTAATTAAAACACACTAGTCCAATCCCTACACAATTTATCAAACCATCAAACAACTCTCTCTCTCTCTCTATATGTGTGTGTGTGTGTATTAGGCATTTACAGTTTACAAAAAAGTCAAAAAGTGGTCAATTCTTCAACTTTAGGCCTCGAAAAATGAAATTTTCGTTTCCAAATCAATTCCGAATCTCTCTAACATCGAAACCAATCATACACACAAGTCGGAATACATCGTATGAAGCTGCTCAAGATCTCAAACCATCAAACAGAAGGCCAATGCTGAAAATGACCGGTTAGGTCGTTACAATTACACTGGATTTTTTGTTGTTGTTGTTGTTGTTGTTGTCGTCGTCGTTGTCGTTTCCTTTGTGGAATGATTCATAAGGTTATGTCTTTGTTTGCCATGTGTGTTAACTTGCTCCTTAGTTCTCTAGGTGATGCTTTTACTATTATTCGTCATATTTCTTTCCTTATTTCCTGCTTATTATCTGCACAGGTAAGTTTTAAGTGAGTATCTTTTGACTTAAAAACCTTGCTAGTACTTCATTGAGGTTAATCAAGATAATTATTGAGTACATGGAGTCGGTTGCACTAAAATCAAACTACTGCACCTTGCGTGTAGATAGTTTGGAGCTAAGCGGCTGCAGAGTTCGAGGGCAAGCATGCGTTCCAGCCACCTACCATCATTTAGTCCATGGTAGTGCAGATTTGTATTTCTGTCACACCTCCTTTATGCGCTACCGCACCCCGCGAAGGGCGTGGTAGAAGGGAGTTTTTCCAATTAAAGGACAATCGAAACGGAATTTATTTATTTAATTCAGAGTCGCCACTTGGGAGATTAATGGTGTCCCAAGTCACCGGTTGAATCCCGAATCGAGGAAAAGATTGACTCTGTATTACAGTCTGCGAACCAGAAATCCGGATAAGGAATTCTGTTAACCCGGGAGAAGGTGTTAGGCATTCCCGAGTT
>MU724672.1:4084-28778 GCA_026770625.1 Nicotiana glauca
TGGGTTTCCGGGTCTTTGGGATAGTTTCAGAATGCTAAGTGTTAAAGTGTATGTGCCAGGAGGCAATTTATATACATTATTCCCGTTATTTAGTTTTGATTATAAATTTTCCGCAAATGATATTACTTCCGCAAGGTGTTAGGCTTACCTGGTCGCGAAGACTAGGAGCCGTCATGACGTGTTCATAAGTGGTGAACTAGGGTCGTGACACGCACGTTTATTGATACTAGTATCATGAAATGCATGTAGGTAGATTAACCCTCTAATCAAGAAAATCCACTTATCTGACAACGCTTTTCTTTGACCGGAAAGTGGGAGACTAAAAGTGGGCATTTGGACATAAAAATTATTTTTTTTAAGGAAAAATGATATGTGAAAATTAAAGGTGTGTTGGACGTGAATACAATTTTGAGCTGTTTTGGAATTTCGGTAAGTGATTTGAAACGAAAAATTTTAAAAAATAGTTTTTTGGCATTTTTCAGATTTCCAAAAAATTCAAAATTCAACTTCAAGTAAAATTTAGAATTTTCATGGCCAAACATTAACTCCAAAAAGAATTAAAAGTTTTCGGAAAAAAGTGAAATCTTTTAATGGCCGAACAGGCCCTTAGAATTAAAAATCAACCAATATGTCCATCAAAGAATGCAAAGAAATTTCCAAGTCAATCAGTCACTATGGTGGAATTAGTCCTTTATTCTAAGTCAAAAGAAATTGCTACTGCAGGTTGTGACTTCTTTTTATCTTGTTTCACTCATGGCCGTATATTCAAATGACATTTCATCTCACTACTGATTCAAAGGTCAAAGTCATAGTTAATGAGAAGCTTCATATTGGTGGATTGGTTGCGTTCAACCTTTTCTTTCCCTTTTTTATTTGCCCTTTTCAATTTTGACAGCCATATAAATTCAGATTTCTTGATCCTTTTCATAAGAAATATAAAGGAGAAAAATAATAATAGTATATCTTCGTTATCATCTTGCAGTAGAGCTCTTAGAATTAAGGTAAGTCTCAAGAGCCATGGCTTTGACATGGGCAACACTTATAGTTGGTCTATTAGTATATGCCTTGTATGAGCTGCTAAACATCAAGAAGAGAAAAAGGTTTCCTCCAGGTCCAAAAGGGCTTCCCATTTTAGGCCATCTTCATTTGTTAGGTAAAAATCCACACCAAGATTTACAAAAACTAGCCAAGAAACATGGTCCTATTATGTATATGCGATTGGGATTAGTACCTACAATTGTTGCCTCGTCTGCTGATGTAGCCGAGAAAGTCCTCAAGACATATGATCACATCTTTGCTAGTAGGCCTCACCACGAGGCATCTCAGTATATGGCTTATGGCCAGAAGAATTTGATTTTTGCTAAGTACGGACCATATTGGCGTAATATGCGCAAATTGTGCACCGTGCACCTTTTGAGTAATCATAAGATCAATTCATTTCAGTCCATGAGAAAGCAACAACTTCAACTTCTGATTGATTCACTTAAAAGGGAAGCTCACGATTGCGTTGCTGTTGATCTTAGTGCAAAGATTATGGCCTTGAATGCCAACTTGACTTGCTTAATGGTATTTGGAAAGAAGTATATGGATGCGGACTTGGATAAAAGGGGATTCAAAGCTGTAGTTCAAGATGTTGTGCATTTAGCAGCAACACCAAATCTTGGAGATTTTTTCCCCTTTCTTGGTGATATTGATCTCCAGGGACTCACTCGCAAGCTCAAAGATCTTTCAAAGGTGTTTGATGAGTTTCTTGAGAAGATTATTGATGATCATGTTCGGTCTCATGACGAGAAACAAACCAAGGACTTTGTCGACACCATGATGGAGATTATGCAATCAGGAGAAGCAGAGTTTCAGTTTGACCGTCGACATATAAAAGCTATACTCTTGGTATGTACTCCTTTCCCATTTTATCATACTAATATAAGCTCAAGAAATCACAAATTTTAAGATTATTGCTTATTTCACTAATTACTTCCCCCTTTTCTACAGGACATGCTTATGGCTGCAATTGACACTTCAGCGACATCAGTAGAATGGATATTGACAGAGCTTCTTAGGCACCCTCATGTGATTAAGAAACTCCAAAAAGAGTTAGAAGAAGTGGTAGGAATTGAAAACATGGTAGAAGAATCAGACTTGGAGAATTTGAAGTATTTAAATATGGTTGTAAAAGAGAGCCTGAGGCTGCATTCCATAGTACCAATAATGCATCATGAGGCCATGGAAGATTGTGTTGTCGATGGCTTTCACATACAAAAGGGATCCCGAATCATGATAAATTGTTATGCAATTCAGAGGGATCCAAATGTTTGGCCTGAGCCTGAGAAGTTTTTCCCAGAGAGATTTGTTGGGAGCAACATAGATATTCGTGGACGTGATTTTCAACTTTTACCATTTGGCTCTGGTAGAAGAAGCTGCCCTGGAATGCAGTTGGGGATTACCATTGTTCGCCTTGTGGTTGCACAATTGGTGCATTGCTTTGATTGGGAGATTCCAAATGGTATGCAGCCTCTTGATTTAGACATTGATGAGCAGTTTGGGTTAGTAACATGCAAAAAAAAGCATTTGATGGCTATTCCTACTTATAGACTAAAGGAATGATGCAAATACATTGCAGATGTAAGAGAACTAGTTTCTCTAAACTTTACATTTTATTTTACTTAGCTACTGATAATATTACAAAAGCGATCTACTCCAAAGTTTTGTGAATGTTGTATGTTTCCCCCGCTATTCTACAAATCTATATTGACAGTAAATATATGCCTAACTAGATGGGAATTCACCAGTAATTCATGATGCACACAATTGGCCTTTTCTTTTCTTGTTTCCCTTTTGACTGTGTGTTAGTGACGTCAAATCCTACTCTCGCAATGAAAGTAGTACGGTAGCAGCAATAATAAATGCAAAGGTTGGGGTCGAATAAAGGAGTATGGTGTGTGCTAAGGTATCCAAATGAGTTCAAGCTGGATGATTCCTATTGTAACTCCAAACAATAAATTAGAGATGATTGCAATTACTTCTAAAGTTATAGCTAAAACTACTAAATTACTTACAAAGGCGTAACAGAGAACACGCAGCATGCAACTGAAAATGGTTTGTTTTTTGCAAAGAGAACCGGAGCTATAATAAGCATGTTTAACGGGCTGGGTTGACCATTTCCGACCGGCCCAGACCGATTGTAACCCGAACCTGCCCGGACCGGTAGTTAGGGGGCCGGGTGGGTTCGGTTAGGGAGGTTGGTCCGTTTAAAAAAAAAATGCGAGTAACCGGACCGGTCAAACCTGGTTAAAGAAAAATACTATTGAACCGGTTAACCGGCTCGGATCGGAGCAGTTCAACTACTATAAATCTGATTTTTTTTTAGTGTGATATGGCCGTTGGCCCTTTGAAAAACTATAAATACAACACCCCTCCCCCCTTCATTTCTTCACTCATCCGTCATTTTTCAAACGCAAATTCCCAATTCAAGTTAAACCATGTCCCGTACTTCTAGAGTGCGCTCATATGTTTGGGAATACTTTGAGGTGGTAGAAGAAAATGAAGAAGTTCACAAAGTAAAGTGCTAGGAATGTGGTCTAGTCTTAAATCTTCATCTAAAGTGGGTGGGCACATGCTGTTTAAGGAGGCATACGAAGAATTGTCTTGATCGTCCTCCAAAAATTCGTATTAAAGTTGATTTGAGACAATTTTTATTATTTTAAAATCATTAGATGTATTTATGCTTAATATTTTAGTTTGTTAAATTAATTTGAAGTATTATTATGCAATGAAAATTTAGTTTTACTCTTTTTCGTTAATTTAATTGTTGTTAAATGTAAGATATAATTTGTAAGTTTGAAATAAAAAAAGAACATGCAAATTATAAGTGCAATTGTTTTCCATCTTCATTGTATTCTATTATCTTAAATTCTTATTTCTTATGAAATACTCAAAATTTCAAATATAATGATTTTAAAGTCTTTGCATCCTTTTATTCAAACACTCTTTTTATAAGATTATTTTTTTGTTTTATATTTTTACTTTATATTAATATAATTACGATAGTTATACAAAATACAAAAAAAAATAACAGTAACCCGGCCATGCCCGGCCCCTTGGACCCGTAACCTTTCCGGTTCATTTTTTATCCGGATGAACCGGGACCCATTAAGCCCGTTTGAAAAATCCGGTTACCGATCCGGATTGGAAACCGGCCGGTCACATTTTTTTGTCAAAATAGCACGGTATAGCCAGTTTTCGCACTGGTCAATCAAAAATAGCCAGCGTTTACCAAGTCAATAAAAAATAGCCACTATTTTGCTGCAACAGAGACCGGTCCCATATAATATACGGGAGTTCAGTACATTTGTGTACGAACTCCAGCATATTATGCTGGACCGGTATACTTTGCTGACTCCTGTATAATATACGGGTGACTGGAGCACCGATGCTCAAAATTTCAGTATATTATACTGGACATTTATACTTGCTGGAACTCCCGCATAATATGCGGGAGTTCCAGCATAATTATACTTGAACTCCCCCATATTATACGGGAGTTCCAGCATAGTTATACTGGAACTCCCGTATAATATGCGGGAGTTCAAGCATACTTATGGTGGAACTCCCGTATAATATGCGGGCGTATTTTCTGGATTTTGAACAGTATTTTCGTTCAGATTTATCTTTACATGAAAAGTGGCTAAATTTCGATTACTTTTGAAACTGGGCTATTTTTGAATGACCAGTTGTAAATTTGGCTATTTTTAAATTTCTTACCCTTTTTTCTCAACCCAAATTGGCCCGGCCCACCCGTTAAACATCTATAGGCTATAACCTCAAAATGCCGTAATTAGTTCACGTGTGTACTTGGCTTGCCTAAATACTTTGATTAGTGATTATGGTCCTTTGTTAGCTACCCACTAGAATTTTTCAATTCAAGCTTATCCCTACAGTCTTTTCAAACCCGAATGAATGCATTAACAGCCAATTGATAATGACCCAAGTAGGAATCTTCCTTTTCTTTGTTTGATTTCATTAATCAAGCTTTATTAATTTCATAATATGCCGAAATAATTGCTACTTGTTAACTACTCAATCAAATTTCCACTAATCCAAGAAAGAAATAGATAATAAAGGGCCCAACCCAGTGTTTGGAATCGCTAAAGTAACGTTAAACATAAAAATAAGAGATTTTTATATTCCTATGCCACATAGAAACCTTATTACCCTCGATGTTTAAGGTTTGACTTAATTACACTTAGTATAACAAATTATCAATTCTATACCACAAATAATTAAGGGTATAATTAATTGTACATTTTTTACTCCTTAATTAAAGGAATCTGCACGTTTCTCTCTCCTAACCCCTCAGTCCCACCCACGTTTTACCCATACCCACGTTCTTTTTACCATTTTTCATCTTCTGAAACCAAATTCTCCCTCTAAATTCACAGAAAATTGAAGAAACCCTTCTACAAAGTTGGTTCCCCATTTTACTCTAGTTGAAGTTCATCAATGAAGAACAACAAAGTTCATCAAAATTAAAGTCAAATCTTCAAAGTTCATACACATATTTACCTTCAATTTTAAATTTTCTCAATGAAGAAGAACAAACCTTCAAAGAGACAAGAGAGCAGCAATTCCACCATTGACAACTATTAAAAAGCTTTGAAGCTTTGAATTCAAATTTGGGTTTCAAAAATCATTATTTGTTTTGATTGGGTGTTGTTGAAAATAATTAGGAATATATTTTGGAGTTTATATCTCAATTTTGAGGGATTTTGGTGAAGATTAGACTTGGTTTTGACTGAAAGTCAGATTGAAACTCGAAGAAGAAGACATATTGCAGAAATTGTAGATAAATTGTAGACTGTTTCTTGCAGAAGATTTTGTAGAAGTTTTAGTCGTTTTGGATTTGTAAAAACAGAAAACAATGCATCTACAATTAGAATACAAATAATCTACAATTTATCTACAAAATATCTACAAACTGGATACATTGAATTTTAATATCCCAATTCCCATCCAATTGTAGCATAATTGTGATTTTTGATATAATTACGTTTTTCAGAAGATTTGTAGAAGTTTTAGCCATTTTTTATTTGTGAAAATAGAAAATAAAGCATATACAATCAGAATACAAATAATCTACAATTTATCTACAATTTCTGCAATATGTCTTCTTCTTCGAGTTTCAATCTGAATTTCAGTCAAAACCAAGTCTAATCTTCACCAAAACCCCTCAAAATTGAGATATAAACTCCAAACCATATCCCCGATTATTTTCAACAACACCCAATCCAAACAAATAATGATTTTTGAAACAGCTATCAATGGTGAAAAATATCTGGAAGAATATTTACTTTCGTAATTGTAGCGCGACTAAATAGGAATATCTGGAAGGTATGATTTGATTTGATTTACATCAAATCTTTTTAGAATATTCTGTTCCTCAATTTTAGCTCAACAAATTAGGAAGATTCAATTACTAAGTATTAATTAGTATTTAATGATTGATATAATAACTGTAGAAAAAATGTGGACAGGGCGGATAAATTAGAAACTATGCATATTTTTGGTAATAAGGTTTTATATATGATATAGCAAAGAAAAAATCTCTAAAAAATAAGTAGTAGTCACAACCCATGTAGTAATAAGCAAGTTAAACAAATATGCGTTGACATTGATGCGATAAGAGTTTACAACCCCAACTAAAGCTAGCTATACATGCTTAAAATAGAAACTACAAATTGAAACACTAAAAGCTGAAAATTCAAACACTATCTTGAAGATCCTCCAATCCTTCACAAAATAGCTAAAAGCTGTGGTGGATTTACCAAAGAAATGAAAGATAGCCTAAAAATGACCTAAACTTCTATTTATAGTCTTTTAAAATTTCTGACAAGATACGCCTTAAGCATTTTTATAGGCTTGCTTCGTTGCATATATAAGCTCCAGGCATTGGCTTCAGGCGTTAGATACCTGCGTAGCCTACGCAAGGTCGGGTAGGCAACACCAGTTCCCCACCTGCGTAGCCAACGTCAAGGCCCTTATTCCAGCAGCTGCTTATTCCTGAAAACACACCACCATCCAAAGCACAATTAATCATTAGTCATCTTACTTGGGTATAAATCTATCATAAAAATACGAGAGATTTTTGGCTAACTTATCATGTGGTAACATTTAAAAGATAAGAGTTGCAAATTAAAGTGGCGTCACCTAACGACATCTTAACCTGGAGTTGAAAAGTTATTCGTTAGGAGCTCGTTTACAAAAAAAAATTGCAACATGTGTAGAAACTAGTATACTGTGAAGTTTCTTTCTGAGCAAGTATTAGTTTCTTTGTGCTTCTTGGTGGTTGCTTATGGTTTTCTGATACAGTATGTGTTTGACTCGAAAGTTAATAAATATTTTACAAGCAAATACAATCGAAATAATTCAAGGAGTAAATCATAACCAATCATAATTAATCACTGAATCAGAAGACAAACTCGAGGCAAATTATGGAACGACATAAATGGAATTTTATTCATCAAAGTAATTTGACCTGCCCCTCCTTGAAGAGGTTCAGGATCTTACATTGATCTTGCTTATTACTCCACTTGTAGAGTATAGCTTTCTATCTCTGATGTATTCAGAATTCTCCCTCAAAGTAGCTCGACCTGCCTCTCCTTAAAAAGGTTCATGATTTTATATTCATCTTGTTTATTGCTCCACTTGTGGAATATAGCTTTCTATCTCTGGTGTAATCAGAGTTGTGTAGAACAGGAAGCCCCCCTTGAGGGGTTCTCTTTTTTAGTATTTATAGTCTCAAGCTCTTCTTGCCCATCACGAGTGGGCCCAGGGTTCGGTTATGGAGATGTCCCTTCATTTGTTTTAGGGGCAGCTGTCATGAATCAGAAGTCAACGGTGTTGGCTATTTATCATAGATTGGTCGTGATGGGGTTGATCCCCTGCTTGCCGAATGATCGAATATTTAACAATACAGTTAGTCCCTCCGCTCGTCGGGGTCATGCCTGTGTCGACTTCGACGGGCGGATAGAGTGATGTAATCGGGAGAGGGGGGGTCCTTTATAATAAGGTTTCGGAATCGAATTGTTGATTAGCGAACGGAGTGTCTCTCCACATGGCCGTTCGTAATAGCGCACATTTTCATGAAAATGAACCGTTTCGTGCACGGTTATGCATTAATGGCGATCGTTGGGTTTTGTGCATGCAAAATCTATTATTTATAATTAGAAAAGACGTGTCATTTTGTTCTTTACACATTCGTTGCTCTTCTGAGAGGATTTTCTAGAAGCGTTTTCTTCTGTCAAATCGCATTTTTTCTATTCTTTCGATCATCATCATCATTGATTTCTCCGTTTCCCTCATCAAAATTCTTCTTTCTCTCACTCGTGAATCGATTATGGCGGGCACTTCTTCTTGCGGCAATCTTCCGGCTAATTCTCCGGCAGTCGAAAATCCCACTCAGGCAAACAAAGGGTTAGAGTTGGTGGAGGATGAAGAGATTCCTTCGGTCGACGAAATTCTACCTCAATCAGGAGATCAACTGATGGATTTCAGTGTACAGGGTGGTGTGGAACAGGGACATGTTTCTTCTCTAATGGGGGAAGTGGGAATAGCCCAAATGCGGGAGTGGTGGCGTGTCCTATGTTATGCTGAGATTGCTCTGGCGAAAACCGAGGACAGGGTGCAAATTGATCATCGAGGGTATTGCTCGTTCTATGCTTACATCTTCCAAGTGGGGTTCACACTCCCGCTTCCGATGCTGATAGTGGACTTCTGCCGCTATTATGAGGTGTGCCCGGCTCAGCTTTCTCCTCATCTTTACAAATTCCTCCTCATGTTCGTCAAGTATGCGGAGCTAGCGGGTAGGGAGGTCACTTTGGAACATGTGCTCACTCTCTTCGCTCCCCAAAAAATTTGCGGCACCATGATTCATGCACGCCCGCGAGGGTCGAAGAGTTTGATGGTGAGGCTGGACGACGAGGATATTCATCACCCCTTTGATAATTTCTTCTATATTTGGATTGATCATCTGGTGGCGGACCCAAGTGGATTCCCGGAAGTTTGGAACTTTGCACGTGAGACCTCATTCCCGACTGGGCATCCGCCCTATTTCGTCTTTCTTTATACCTTATACTTTGGCTATTAATTTACCTTCATTTTTGTAGCTGAAAAGTTGCCGCCGCCTCCCTTGGAGGGGATCCGAGACTGGGTTGAGGTAGTGTTTCCCCGTACTGCAGGCATTCGTACCTGGGCGGCTTTCTGGGAGAGGCATAGTCGTAGGCCCGTGACAGGTGGGACTTCGGCCCTTTTTCTTCTCTACTTCGTTTTGTTCCGACCACGTCTATTGATTCGTTTGTCCATTGTATCCAGAGAGGCCACGCCGTGTCAAAGCTCCACAATTGGCTTTCCGTCGGTCGAGTTCACTTGCCAGGCTAGTTGCTGCGCCTATGCCTCGTCGAGTACCGAGGGCGGCGTCGGTTGAATCGTCAGCGACCGCATCCCCACCTCGAGCTATGCCGCAAGGGGAGAGGTCGTCAAGGCTTGTTCGTTCTCAGGCAGGTTCGCCTTCAAATGATGAGGAAGATAGGCCTTCGTAGAAGCGGCGAGTGGCATTTGTGGCGGCTCCTCCATCGGTGATCAACTTAGATTCTCCCCCGACGGATTCGGAGGGTTGTACGGCTGAGGCGCTCACTGGCGGGGAAAATGAGTTAGTTGGAGCTGAACCCGTTGGTTCTGGCCTCGGGAATGTAGCTGCCTTGACGATCCCGTCCGAAGTTCCTGTTGTTGAGGCGGAGGGTCGATCATTACCGGCCGTCGTTGGAACTTCTGTTGTGCCATTTCCAGCTACGACAAGTTATTCTACATCAGCGGCAACGGAGATGGGGAGGGACGTGGATGAGGATGAGACTGAGTGTGAGTCTGATTTGGACCCCGACGATGTTCGTATATTTGAGGAGGGTGTCACCAATTCTATTGTGCAGGCGGAGGGGCCGGCCCGCTTTATTGAGGTCCCCTCGGATTTGAATTTGTTAAATGAAGGGAATAGCTTGGTGTCAAAGTTTGAGTTGTTGTGTTCGGAGGTCGAGAACGCGTCTTTGAAGAGCGTTTCAGATACTGAAGTGATGGATGAAGTGGCCGTGATGGGCCTTAGGGTATGTAATGCATCTCTAACTCCTTCTTCCCTTTCCATTTTAGCCTTTGCCTTAGCCTTGCCTTTGTTTTGTTTTGCAGACTTACTTGTTGGAGGTGGAGAGCATCCGCAAAGCCAGGGTTCGCTCGAGGATATTTCTGGAGACGTTAGGGAAATATCGTCGTTACCGTGATCGGTGTCGAGGGGTACGCGGCCGTTTACGGAACGAGCCCAGTAATCGAGCTTTGGGTGAGGAGTTGGCGAAGCGGGACCAGCAGCTGTTGCAGGCTCTCGATGGTAAACGTGCTCTTGAAGTGCAGATTCATCGGAAGGACGAGGAGCTTGAGGTAGGGAAAGGAGTTGCGACTGAGTGTGCGTACCTGTAGGGTAGGTTGAGGGAGATGGAGTTAGAAGCTGAACAGAGCCAGATCAAGGCAGCGGAAGCGGCTGTGGAATGGAGCAAGAAGCTGGTGGAACTAGAGAGCGAAGTTGTGGCCTTAAAATTTCGGGAAAAGGGCTACTCATCGAGAGCCGTAGCGTTGGAGGAGTTGATTCGTGTCCATGAGTCCTGTCTTGAGTAGGAAAGGGAGATACCGACCCTTAAGGAGGCAGGGCTCGAGGAGCGGATTGGTGTTCTTGAGCAGGATGCTCAGGCTATGTTGGACCGGGTTGCGGTTTTGGAGGAGGAGAACCGATGACTGCAGAACCAGGCTGGTTCATCTCATACTGCCGTTTCCCCCCAAGTTCATGAATTCTGGGTCTATGTCGAAGCTCAACAAGATGTTTACAAGAACTTATTAGAGGAGGGTGTCATAACCGAGGCCATTTTCGAGGTGGTACGCCAGAAGGCTCGTGATGTTCGTGCCGACTATACTTATCATGTGGCGACACCAGAGGCCGATGACGGTACGAGGGGCGGTGATTGCGCCGAGTAAGGAAGAAACTTGTTATTGTTGTTCGTTGTTTTTCTTTATATTCCATTTGTCGATTGGTGCTCGGTCGTTTTTTGTGGTTTTCTATATTTTTCTCTTGTCTCGACCAGTTGGGACCGGGTGTGAGCGGGGAGTACCTGCGTTCTTAACTCTGTTGACAATTGTACTCTTTCTTTCATCATTTGTCTTGTTTTCATTCTGTTTTCCGTTTCCCTCCTTTTCTTTTACGGATATGTTTGGAAAGGCAATCAGCCCTTGAATTCGACCGAGGCCGTTATGTCTATTTTGGATTGATGACGATGGTCTCTTGGCCTGACCTGACTGGGGAAGGCAGTCACCTTGTAATGACGGTGACTGATTTTCTCCATCACAGCCCTGGTGCGGCTGAGGTCGAATTTGATAAATTTAAAGGTGATGGAACTTAGCCTGAACCCCAGTTTGACCAAGGTTGGAACTGATACACTTTGGTAATGAAGGCACTTGTCCTGAGTCCTAGTTCGACTGAGGTTGAACCGTTATATTTTGATGGCGAAGGCATGTGTCCTGAGTCCCAGTTTGACTGAGGTCGAACGCGATGCATTTGATGGCGAGGGCGATTAGCCTTAGTCCCGGTTCGACTGAGGTTGAACCTAATACGTTTGATGGCGAAGGCACATAGCCTGAGTCCCAGTTCAACTGAGGTCAAACCCGATGCATTTGATGGCGAGGGTGCTTATCCTGAGTCCAGATTCGACTCAGGTCGAACCTAATAGATTTGATGGCAAAGGCACATGGCCTAAGTCTCAGTTCAACTAAGGTTGAACCTAATACGTTTGATGGCGAAGGCGCATAGCCTGAGTTCTGGTTCGACCGAGGTCGAACCCATAATATTTTGATGGCGAAGGCACGTAACCTGAGTCCCAGTTCGACTGAGGTCAAACCCGATGCATTTGATGGAGAGGGCGCTTAGCCTTAGTCCCGGTTCGACTGAGGTTGAACCTAATACGTTTGATGGCGAAGGCACATAGACTGAGTTCTGGTTCGACTGAGGTCGAACCTAATATATTTGATGGCAAAGGCGCATAGCCCGATTTCTGGTTCGACTGAGGTCGAACCTAATAAATTTGATGGCGAAGGCACAAGGCCTGAGTCCTGGTTCGACTGAGGTCGTACCTAATAAATTTGATAGCGAAGGCACATGCCTTGAGTCCCGGTTTGATTGAGGTCGAACCTGCTATATTTTGATGGCTAAGGCACGTAGCTTGAATCCCTGTTCAACTGAGGTTGAACCTAATACGTTTGATGGCGAGGGCTCATAGCCTGAGTTCTAGTTCAACTGAGGTCGAACCCGATGCATTTGATGACGAGGGCGCTTAGCTTGAGTCCCAGTTCGACTGAGGTCGAACCTAATAAATTTGATGGCGAAGGCACATGGCTTGAGTCCCAGTTCAACTGAGGTTGAACCTAATACGTTTGATGGCGAAGGCGCATAGCCTGAGTTCTAGTTCAACCGAGGTCAAACCCGATGCATTTGATGGCGAGGCCGCTTAGCCTGAGTCCCGGTTTGACTGAGGTTGAACCTAATACGTTTGTTGGCAAAGGTGCATAGCTTGATTTCTGGATCTACTGAGGTCGAACCTAATACATTTGATGGCGAAGGCAGATAGCCTTAGTTCTGGTTCGACTGAGGTCGAACTCGTTATATTTTGTTGGCGAAGGCACGTGGCCTGAGTCCCAGTTCGAGTGAGGTCGAACCCAATGCATTTGATGGCAAGGGCGCTTAGCCTTAATCCCGGTTCAACTGCGTTCAAACCTAATAAATTTGATGGCGAAGACACATGGCCTGAATCCCAGTTCAACTGAGGTTGAACCTAATACGTTTGATGGTGAAGGTGCATAGCCTGAGTTCTGGTTCGACTGAGGTCGAACCCGATGCATTTGATGGCGAGGGCGCTTAGCCTTAGTCCCGGTTCGACTGAGGTCGAACCTAATAAATTTGATGGCGAAGGCACATGGCTTGAGTCCCCATTCAACTGAGGTTGAACCTAATACGTTTGATGGCGAAGGCGCATATCCTGAGTTCTAGTTCAACGGAGGTCGAACCCGATGCATTTGATGACGAGGGCGCTTAGCTTGAGTCCCGGTTCGACTGAGGTTGAACATAATACGTTTGATGGAGAAGGCGCATAGCCTGAGTTCTGGTTCGACTGAGGTCGAACCTAATACATTTGATGACGAAGGCGCATAGCCTGAGTTCTGGTTCGACTGAGGTTGAACCCAATGCATTTGATGGCGAGGGCGCCTAGACTTAGTCTCGGTTTGACTGCGGTCGAACATAATAAATTTGATGGCGAAGACACATGGCCTGAGTCCCAGTTCAACTGAGGTTGTACCTAATACGTTTGATGGCGAAGGTGCGTAGCCTGAGTTCTGGTTTGACTGAGGTCGAACCCGTTGTATTATGATGGCGAAGGCACGTCGCATGAGTCCCAGTTCGACCAAGGTTGGAACTGATATACTTTGGTAATGAAGGCACTTGTCCTGAGTCCTGGTTGGACTGAGGTCGAACCCGTTATATTTTGATGGCGAAGGCACGTGGCCTGAGTTCCAGTTCAACTGAGGTCGAACCCGATGCATTTGATGGCGAGGGCGCTTAGCCTTAGTCCCGGTTCGACTGAGGTCGAACCTAATAAATTTCATGGCGAAGGCACATGGCCTGAGTCCCAGTTCAACTAAGGTTGAACCTAAATACGTTTGATGGCGAAGGCGCATAGCCTGAGTTCTGGTTCGACTGAGGTCGAACCCGTTATATTTTGATGGCGAAGGCACGTGGCCTGAGTCCCAGTTCGACTGAGGTCGAACCCGATGCATTTGATGGCGAGTGCGCTTAGCCTTAGTCCCGGTTCGACTGAGGTTGAACCTAATACGTTTGATGGCGAAGGCGCATAGCCTGAGTTTTGGTTCGACTGATGTCGAACCTAATACGTTTGATGGAGATGGCGCATAGCCCG
Organism: Nicotiana glauca; assembly: GCA_026770625.1. Classification (NCBI taxonomy): domain Eukaryota; kingdom Viridiplantae; phylum Streptophyta; class Magnoliopsida; order Solanales; family Solanaceae; genus Nicotiana; species Nicotiana glauca. The sequence continues at coordinate 18,133 of MU724672.1, forward strand.
AGTTCTGGTTCAACTGAGGTCGAACCTAATAAATTTGATGGCGAAGGCACATGGCCTGAGTCCTGGTTCGACTGAGGTCAAACCTAATAAATTTGATGGCGAAGGCACATGGCCTGAGTCCCGGTTCGATTGAGGTCGAACCTGCTATATTTTGATGGCGAAGGCACGTAGCCTGAATTCTGGTTCGACTGAGGTCGAACCCGTTATATTTTGATGGCGAAGGCACGTGGCCTGAGTCCCAGTTGGACTGAGGGCGAACCCGATGCATTTGATGGCGAGGGCGCTTAGCCTTGGCCCCAGTCCTGGCTCGAGACGGTCCTGTGCTGGTTTCCGGCCTGACACCGCGTTAGGGTGAAGGAGATGCTTCACACTTCTGTTCTGAGGGAGAGGAGGGGGGAACTCCTTCTTATTGTCCGGTCGTTTTTGGATCTCAGTTTCCTTTGATGCATTTGAGTATTATGCGGTTAATATGCTTCCTTTGGCTTCGATTCCAGGGAAAAAACTATGCAATTTCGCTAGGAAATCACCACAGACGGCGCCAAATTATTTGACTCGAAAGTTAATAAACATTTTACAAGCAAATACAATCGAAATAATTCAAGGGGTAAATCATAGCCAATCATAATTAATCACTGAATTAGAAGACAAACTCGAGGCATAGAAGTAGTCTATTATGGAACGACATAAATGGGATTTTATTCATCAAAGTAATTTGAGCTTCCCCTCCTTGAAGAGGTTCAGGATCTTACATTGATCTTGCTTATTACTCCACTTGTGGAGTATAGCTTTCTATCTCTGATGTATTCAGAATTCTCCCTCAAAGTAGCTCGACATGCCTCTCCTTAAAGTGGTTCATGATCTTATATTCATCTTGTTTATTGCTCCACGTGTGAAATATAGTTTTCTATCTCTGGTGTAATCAGAGTTGTGTAGAAGAGGAAGCCCATCTTGAGGGGTTCTCTTTTTTAGTATTTATAGTCTCAAGCTCTTCTTTTCCATCACGAGTGAGCCCAGGGTTCGGTTATGGAGATGTCCCTTCATTTGTTTTAGGGGCAGTTGTCATGAATCAAAAGTCAACGGTCTTGGCTATTTACCATAGATTGATCGTGATGGGGTTAATCCCCTGCTTGCCGAATGATCGAATATTTACCAATTCAATATGCTATTTATTACCTGCTTATGAGATTTACAGCAATTGCAGCCCACGGTTAAAACAATCTGTTGGACACAAGATTCGGAGACACAGCTTCAACAACGGTACCTTTGCTATCAATAACATGGCGAATGACTTTAGATATCCCATCCTTTAATTGACCTTCATTTGTGAAAAGAAAGAAAAAATAACTCGTTCACATTAACCACAATGATTATTGACGACGTTCTTCATGTAAAGCCTCGCAATATCTTATAATAGTATTTAATATTGGCTATTTACGGACATAATGACATAATGTAAACTAAGCTGGAGATTCATACAGGCCGACATGAGAAGGAGAATTAACTGGAACCTGGTCGGTAAGTATGGTACTAAGTTTGAAGGCGTTCGGACAAAAAGGTGAAAAAAGAATTCAAAAGAAATGAAGAAAAGCTTCAGGGCCTGCGTGCAGCCACTCTCGCACCGCCTAGATTTTAGCAGGAAGTCTAGGAGTCCTCGCATTGAGGCTCGCGTAACAATAAAGTGTATGTTGGGGTGAACAGTGAATTTCAGTAGTTATGTGATAGGTTATATGTGTATCCTTGTTATGTTTTGATGATGTAACAAACTTACTATTAAGAACCAGATAAGGCACCCTTCTCCTTTGAAGATTGAACATGCGCCTGAGTTCTTTACTCGATGCAACCATTCATGATTCGGTTGGATTCACTCTTGAGGCGTTCCACGGCCTCCGTCTTTTCCTGCAACTGGATAAGTGAAGGGTTAACCAGAGAGATTAAGAAGTGAAATGCATACCCTTCTCTTTTGAAGCTTGAACCTGCGGCTGAGCTCTTTACTCGATGCAATCGTTCATGATTCGGTTGGATTCACCCTTGAGGCGTTCCACGGCCTCCGTCTTTTCCTGCAACTAGATAAGCGAAGGGTTAACCAGAGAGATTAAGAAGTGAAATGCATAACCGCCCGATATGAAAAGTTGCATGCTCCCTCACATATCTCTCGCAATTCGAGCTCCGGTACGCCTCATATCGCCAGAGTGCCAACTCAACGTCCTTCTCCTTGCAAAAGAGCCTAAGGGATCTACTTTAATCCAAAGCTTTCCGGAGCCTAGCTCCATGACGGGAAGCTCACATCTAAACCTGTCGAAAGCCTACGAATGAAAAACTCAGTAAGAGAGGGAAGCAGGATTCAGAAGGCCTATGGTGAAGCTCACCACAGAGGGAAACAGATGGACTTCCTTGAAGGTCGTGCACACATATGATGGTCTAGTCCCCTCAGCCCTAGAAGAATCGACCCCTATTGAAGCACGATAACTCGGAGGAACCATCCTTCCATAGCCCAAAACTTCGGGCGCAGCAGGCTCGGACAATGTTTCCGTCATAGAGGCCCGGCCCCGCTTCACCTTGCCACGAGTGCCATCGCTATGCGAGTACAGGTCCTGCTTACTATTCTTTTCCTTTAGCTCGGAAGCTGACAATCCCTCCCCCAAAGGAGCACGACCTCGCCTTTAAAGGCTCTTCGATACCCACGACAACAGGATTAATACAAGAAAAGGGACAAATGTCTCTCCAAATGAACAAGGGACAAGATAAAAACAGCGTACACACATACCATAATATTTTGCTTTCCATCTGCCTCGGGATGCGGCTCTCCACCTACGTTCGTCACCAGCTTCCAGACCCAATCAGGCATATCAGGAACATTGCTCGGTGCCTATGAAATTGCTGCAAAAACGGAGGAAACACGGTTACAAAAAAAGCTTTCACTGTGAGCAAAATCAAGAAAGTATGGTACGCTCCACTCACAGGTATAATTCCATTTTAAGGGGAACGACATAAGTTCCATGGGGATAACATCAGTCGTCCAGACAGGGACGAACCAACTAAGCCACTCTCGATATCCATCTTCCTCATCATCAACAACAAAGGGCGTGGACAAACAGCACCGCAAGTTTAGCAGACCTCATTGATGGAAAGGCCAGTACAACCTAACAAGTGATCGGGCATGAATTCAAGCCCTGCCTTCTCCGCAAAAGACCTCATCATTAGCGTTGTTCGCTAAAATGACGGATGTATCTGCGCCAAAATAACTTGATACTTTGAACAGAAGTCAAGCCTGACCCTATTAGGAGGGTCTAATGCGAAAGGTACAAGTACACATTCGGAGATCCGTCGACATGAAATCAGGCTTCAAGAAGCCAACAATATCATCTCCAGCCCTGAGGTAGTACCTAATCTCGAGGACCTCCATCGACAAAAAGTTACGTTCAAAGGAACCGACAACATCATCTCCAGTCCCAAGGTAGTACTTGCCCTCGAGGACCTCCATAAAAAAGAAGATAAACTTTAGAAAGCCTTCAGCGTCATTACAGAGTTCAGGTTATATCCGATCTCGAAGTTTTCTTATCAAGAAGGAAAATAGGCACTTCGAGCTCCGTCCATAAGGGATCTAGACATCGCCTAAATATGGACGACCCCTCGTTAGTGGCATATCTATGACGTCTCAAAATATTAACTACACTGGGTTCTAAGCAAATCTCCAGGTGCCTGAAGCTGACCTCCGCTCAGAGACCGCTCTCAAAAAATTTTGAAGCTCGACGTGCTATCTCCATGTGACTTGAGGACCCCGACAGCCCGAGTATGTCAAACCAATTCATGCTTGATCCGAGGAACAACGGTGGGCTCGGAGAGGAGCCGTTCCTATCAATCAAAGATCAGAAAGAGCACTCGCGTCCGAGCAAATATTGACAATCGTCAGTTGAGGTATACATTCAAAATCCTCACAAATATAAAAGAATATGGCAAGTATCGAAGGCAGAAGTCAGGAAAACATATTTGTATTCATAAGCATCTGTTTACAACGACATCCGAGGGGTCCTTACATATGATTACAAAAGCCCACAAAAGGGTCTCTACACAGAAATGAAGAAGCAAAGATATCACAGAGTGAAAGCCTAGATCCTAGTCTACGCTCGAAGGTCCGCCTCGGCAGTAGTGTCTCCGGGTATCATCTCCCCCGGGTGCATGACTTCAAAGACAATATCTTCCAAAGAGTCATCCCCGTGGGAGCCTCACCTCGACCCTCTAGAATGGCATCTACAAAAGGGCAGATGTGGAAGGGGAAGGCGATGGAGAAGAGCAAAATGACGAAAGAAAAGCCAGAAGGAGCTGAGAAGTGGTTGGGCAAAAAATCTGGCTAGCATGAGCTTCGCCAGTATTATTACTGTGAAGTCACTTCTTGGAGCATTGCACTGGCATGGGAGGCTACACTTAGTAGAAATATCTGCCGCACCCCAAGGAATCCAAAAGGGATGTAATATGCCAAGCCGGGGTAGGAGGGTAAGCAGCGGTGTATAATTTGAGCCCCCTTTTGAGTAGCGGTTTATAGTCCGAATAATTTTCTAAAGCGAGGAAGGTCGATCCCCATGTATCGTCACCTTGAGCCAATAAGTATAGAAACAACTAGCATAACAAAAATAACAGCAGCGACAGAATGGTGTAATCATGCTCGACAAATGGGAGCTCCAACAAAAGGCCATAACATAACCTATGGGAACACCGCCAAACAAACTTAAGGCCGAGAACTCCAAACATGGTGATCAACTATAGAGAAGGATGGCAAGGAGAAAGGGATAAGCAAATTGAGAAAGACACTTGGATAGAAAAATGACGCAAGAATGCTCCCATTTATAAGGGATAATGACACGACCATCAATGCCTTTGGAAGATTTACCGGCAAGAACAATTAATGTATTCTTGAAGAGCCGAATCGACGGCGGTACTGTCATTTTGAAGAACGGGAATTGACAGTGCACTGAATGGCGTCAAAAAGACAAGTCTATGGGATGTCCCGGTCTTCGTAAATTCTCATCCCATAGGTTGCGTCATTTGTATGACATCATCACGGGAAGCCCGAGGAGTCGGGTATCATAATCGTTTCCCATCGCTTCGTTCTGAGAATCGCAGAGACTATCTGTATGCGGCGAAATTAGAGGGTCTAATCTCTTTCTATCGAGTCACCTCAGAAGAACACCTCGAGACCCCGAGGACGCGAAGCTGTGACCGAGTTCCCTCCCTTGGATCTCGTCGACATCCGACTTAAAGAGGACATGGATCGAGGCTAGAGTAAATTGTGGAATTCCCAAGGCACACGACTAAGTCTGATAAAGTCGGGCTACCTAGAGCCTGTATCAAGGCGTCGCGTCTAGCCGTCCCATCTCCATGACTTTACAATTAATGTATTTTGTACTATGACAGGATTTTCCTCTTATATAAAGGGAATCCTCGCCATTTGTAAGCAGGCTGTTGTTGCTCTAACTACTCTAAATAAGATCAATAACATACCTCTCTCTCTCTCTCTCTTCTCTCTAACTTACTCGCTCGAGACTACCATTTTCGTTAAGTTCATACTTGTTTCTTCATTTATTGCTTATCATTGGCCATAAAGAGCCTTCATCAATTATACTCTAACTGTTATCCCTTTCCCGTTTATCCCCGATAGCTCGAACCCGAGCCTAGGCATCGACCTCGAGGCCCCTCATCGGCCGGTCCGAGGTCCAGATACCAAGCCCGCCTGGTTTGATTATTGCCCCGTTTTAGTTTGTATTTCGTCGTTAAGCTTCACATATCTAGCATCAACTGCTCTAACAACCAGCATAAAAATAGATTACGTATTTTTAGAGTCCTATGAACAAATTTAATTGTCATTACCAATTTTACGGTAAACAGTCTTGTGATTGTTGTATATTTTCGGCGCTATTCTACAAATCTATATTGACAGTAAATCATTGCCTAACTAGATGGGAATTCGCCAGTAATCTCATTATGCACACAATTGACCTTTTCTTTTCTTGTTTCCCTTTTTACTGTGTGTTAGTGACGTCCAGTCCTACTCTCGCAATGAAAGTAGTACGGTAGCAGCAATAATAAATGCAAAGGGTGTGGTCGAATAAAGAAGTATGGTGTGTGCTAAAGTATCCAAATGAGTGCAAGCTTGGTGATTCCTATTGTAGCTCCAAAACAATAAATTAGAGTTGATTGCAATTACTTCTAAAGTGATAGCTAAAACTGCTAAATTACTTACAAAGGAATTAAAGCGAACACGCGGCATGCAACTGAAAATGGTTTGTTTTTTACAAAGATAACCGGGAGTACTATAACCTCAAAATGCCATAATTAGTTCACGTGTGTACTTAGCTTGCCTAAATACTTAGATTATCGATTATGGTCCTTTGTTAGCTACCCACTAGAATTTTTTAATTCATGCTTATCCCTAGAAAGTCTTTTCAAACCCGAATGAATGCATTAAAAGCCAATTGATAATGAACCAAGTAGGAATCTTCCTTTTCTTATTGATTTCATTAATCAAGCTTTATTAATTTCTTAATACGCTGAAATCCTTGCCACTTGTTAACTACTCAATCAAATTTCCATTAATCCAAGAAAAAATATATAATAAAGGGCCTAATCTAGTGTTTGCAATCGCCAAATTAACGTTAACAATAAAAATGAGTAGAAAATCACAACCCAAGTAGTAATAAGCAAGTTAAACAAATATGCGGACATTGATGCTATAAGAGTTTACAACCCCAACTAAAGCTAGCTATTCATGCTAAAAATAGAAACTACAAATTAAAACACTAAAAGCTTAAATATCGAACACTATCTTGAAGATCCTCCAATCCTTCCCAAAATAGCTAAAAGCTGTGGTGGATTCATCAAAGAAACGAAAGATAGCCCAAAATAGAGAATATACCTTATATACTATATACACTTAGATATATACTACAATATATTATGTAGTAGTGATCTTTTATCTTATAAGTTAGATAATTACATTGATAATAGCACTAAGTAGAAGTGTAAGTATCCTTGAGAAATGTTCATGATTGATTAGTTTATGAATTGATAATAACCTAAGTAGAACTGCATTATTAGTATCCTTAAGTAATGTTAGGTTCGATTATACTATAAATTGATAATTACATTACGTAGAAATATATTAGTGATATTTAGCTTATAAATTGATAATTACACTAAGTATAAGTGGATTAGCCTATACATTGATAGTACTCCAAGTAGAAGTGTATTATTTATAATTAGTAAGTGCATTAGTTGTAACTAGTTTGTAGATTGACACTACACTAAGTATAAGTACATTAATAGTATCATTAAGTAATGTTAGGTTTGGTTCGACTGTAAATTGATAATTACATGACGTAGAAGTGTATTAGTGATAATTAGCTTATATAAATCGATAATTACGCTAGTACAAGTGGATTGGCTGATGATTTATTATAAATTGATAGTCACATTACCTAAATGCGTATTTCATAGAAATATCCATAAGATCAAGGGTGTTCGTGGTTCGGTTTGGATCAGTTTTTCCCTAAAAATAAACCAAACCAAGTAAATCGTTTTTTCAAATATTAGAACCAAACCAAACCAATTAAGTCAGTTTTTTCTCGATTCGGTTTATGTCGGGTTTTGTCAGTTTTTCGATTTTTTTGGTTATTTGTCGGTTTTTTCTTAAATATAAGACATACACTACCAAACACATATTTCGGCGATCACATTTTCAACGTAGCATTATCAAATCAATTGCCCTTTTGAGAAATCTATTATTTACCAAGATATTTAACACGAAATAGATTCTTACACTTAACAAAAGAAAACTACCAATCAAACTAGAATGTAACGGTAAAGAACTATACTAAAAGTGCAAACTATTAACATTTATCATAAAATTTTTGAAACTTTATATAAAAATATACATATATATAGGCATAATAATAAATCTGAAATAGCTACTCCTATAGTCGGTTTGGTTCGGATTTTTTTTCGTTTTTTTTTTCCACAAGAGCTCCTCTCCATCTCCGGCAAGTTCTCTTTTTCTTTCACCTCTCTAGAGAAAAACAGAACCCTAACTATAAGTCCCTTGTTGAGTCGTGAGGACCTACTCCGACGAGCTTTGAAAATTCATACACAAAAGTAGATAGAAGTTGAAGACAGAATATGGAAGCACTATTTTTTTGAATTTTAAATACCCTTCAAATAATGAGAATATATCCAGATGGAACAAGTATTGCATACTTTGAGCTGTCTCTTTTGTCATTATTGATTTCCTTTAAGGTTATGATGCCTCTAAGTTTAATACGAATCTGATTTTCGAAAATTCCATTCTAATCTAAGCTCAGCAATTTATATCTTATTATATGAAATTACTTCCAATTCCGTTTTCTATTGACGGTAAGTTTCAAAACATTAATGAATAATCATTGCTATTCAGGAAAGTTTCTTCCCGCAATAGTTACTTAAATCTCAATGAGATCAAATTACTCGAAAACAAAAATAGGAGAAGCCAAGCTGGATTCTTTTTAATCTAAGAGGCAACTTACTCCAAAAGACCAAAGCTTATACTCAGTACTTACAAATTTAATATACAAATAATTATATCAGCCTGTGTCTTGTAAATTGGGATACTTGATGTATCTTTCCCTATATACATACCTCGCTATTACAGATCTGAAAAATTAGGTTCATTAATATAGCTACTGGAAAGTCATATTACACATTTCCATATCTACAGAATCTTCAATGCTACACTTTGAAAGCTGGTGCATGTCTCTGTATTATCAGCTCCAAATTCGAGCAATAATTCCAAAATCATACTATAAGTCTATGTTTTCAGCTTATTTGTCTAGATCTTTGGGTAATACATGAGAGTAAATAAATATATTTATTAACCTAGTAGTATTCTAAATAACAAATTCATATCTTACTGCCCTTGTGTTAATAGTTTGCTGCTACAATCATTTGTCAACACTATGGTCATTTTCTTTTGTCAACATTGCTGCTGCAATCACAATTAATTATAATTAATATAATTTATTCGTTCTTTATGTAGATGGAATTTCGTAGTTGGATGTATAATAGGAATTATTCTAATCGTCGGTTTTTGCGGGAGGAGTTTTTAGAAGGGGTTAAGGCGAATTTATTACACATGCAATGTCACTTGAACCGTTTCGGATTGGATGATTGATTAGGTGTCCTTGTGTAAAGTGCAAGTATTTGCAATATTTTGAACCGGCCGATGTTAAGACTCATCTTTATCAAAAAAGGTTTATGGATAATTACTTTGTGTGGACTAGTCATGGAGAGATTGATGGTACTGATGGTGTATTTCATAATGTAGTTGTTGGTGAAAGTAGCAGGTCGGTGGGGAATAACGTTCAACATCCGAGATACCATGAAATGGTTGCGGATGCTCTAGGGATGCGCTTCGATTTTGAAACCAACGAAAGTGTTGAACAACCTCCTAATGAAGAAGCAAAATAGTTTTAGGAACAGTTAAAAGCTGTCTTGGTTCAAGGAGCATGGGGGATACGAGGAGACATCTGGTAATTCCTTAAACTATTTCGGTAATATAATTCAAGAATGGCTTTAAATACAATCCAATCTAGTTATATCTCCAGTTGTTAATGTCTTAGCTGTTTCATTTGAAGAAATGCTGGGTGCTAAGTATTGGCAAAATGTGCCTCACAAATTATTAATGGTCTTCTTCCTTCACTGTCTTAATTTGACAATTATTAATATTATTTGGAAGAAATGTAACTTCTATTTCATATAAAAAATTATTTTTACTATGTTAAAATTAATAGATCTTCTGAATTCTATTTTACATCCATAGATCAATCATAAAAAATGATTTGATCATAATTTCTTGAACATTTTCTTAAAAACAAAATAATGGATGTTGATGCAAATTAGCTTCCCTCCTCTATATTCCACATTTTTGCATGGGTGACTAATTTCTTATCTTCCACCATTGCATATATAGCATTTAAAGATCCACCCATGTAGACGATTCTGCTCAGGACTTGTGCTTTCTTTGGATGCTCTAAGTAGTATTTTCCTTCTAACGAAAATCATTGTCACAATTTACTTCTAAGTTCTATGTCCTGTAAAATAAAGAATAAGTGCTTTCTTATTACTCTTGTACGGGCTGAACATTAAATTCTATTTGGGTCTAGGTCATTTACATTGTTTGGCTAATTCTTTTATGAATTGCTTGGATTTTGTTAGTACTTTACTAAAATATGAATACAAATATGAACTACTGTCCCCCGCCTTTGCTGGATTAATGGTTTGAGCTTCAGATTGTTTGTTCTTAACTATTAAAACTGTAATAGTCTATCTTAACTATTGAAACTGTACTGGAGCATATCTAAGTCCAGTGCTGGCCCAAACCAACCTTTTGTTATGATTGTCACACCTCCTTTTGGCGCGCCGCGGGGGCGCGAGGGAGTTTTTTCAATTAAAGGACAATCGAAACGGGATTATTATTAAAAGATTCAGAGTTGCCACTTGGGAGATTTATGGTGTCTCAAGTCACCGGTTGAATCCCGAATCGAGGAAAAGTTTGACTCTGTATTACAGTCCGCGAACCGGAAATCCGGATAAGGAATTCTGTTAACCCGGGAGAAGGTGTTAGG
>MU724674.1:0-17488 GCA_026770625.1 Nicotiana glauca
TATAATGTTGATAATTAATGTTCTTTAAGTTGCATTTTCCATCTATTTATGTTTAGTTAGTGTTAAAGAAACGAAGTGGGTTAGTTGGCTGGCCTTGTCTTCACGAGAGGCGCCATCACGACCGGGTATGGAGATTGGTTCGTGACAATGAGTAGCTTCGCATGATATATTATGACTTTTGTGTATCGTCGATTTTAGTTTTCGGGTGATTCGGAATCAATTTGAAGGAATGATTCTCATTTTAGATGCTTTAAGTTTGAAGAATTGACCAAGTTTGACATTTGTATATTTGATCGCAGATCAAAGTTTTGATGGTTCCATTAGGTCCAGCTGGTAATTTTGGATTTAGGCGTATGCTCGAATTTGCATTTGAAGGCTTCTAGATAGTTATGGTCATAATTGGCAAAAATTGGCAAATTAAAGGTTTGGAAGGTTCATAAGTTTGATCAGGAGTTGACTTTGATGATATCGGGTTCATATTGCTATTTTGGAAGTTGAATTAGGTTAGTTTTGTCATTTGGAACTTGTGTGCAAAATTTGAGGTCATTCCGAGTTGATTTGTTATGGTTCGACATGAGTCTTGGAAGTTGAAAGTTCATTAATTTTGATTTGAGACGCAATTCATTGTTTTGATGTTGTTATGTGTGTTTTGAGGCCTTGAGTGTTCGAAAGGAGTCCCAAAAGGGCCGGGTGAGTTTCGAGGTGTTTCTTTTTAGCATATTGGTTATTTGCTGGTTCTGGTGTATCAGGCATTTTTCGTGGTCGAAAAGCTAAGGACGTGATCGCTTAGAGCTTTGTGAGCTACTGGTTGTTTATTCATCGCGTTCGCTATAGGTGAAGCGCATTCGCAAATTCTTAACAGGTTGTTCTTTTCGTTCGCATGTGATGGTTCGCGATCGCGGTTAAGCGGGGAGCTGGGGACTTCTGTCTTTGCGTTCGCAAGGTCGTGGGCGTGTTTGCATAGTTGTGGAACCTATGCTGATCGCATTTGCGAGGGTTATGCCGCGAACGCAAATCATGTTTCTGGGCTGAGATCATTTTTTTGCATCTTGATCGCGAGGGTACAACCGCAAGCGCATAGGGTACTACTAGGCATTGCATATAAGTACTCTATTTCATACCTTGAGCTGATTTTATCATATATTGACTTGGGGAGCTCGAATTTGGGCGATTGTGGAGAGGATTTTCATCACATGGATTGGGGTAAGTATATTATACTCAGATTTGACTATATTACATGATTTCATCTTCGATTTTTGCATTCGATTGATGATTTCAAAAGAGAAATTGGGAGTTTTTGTCTAAACTTTCCTAAAGTGAATAATTGAGTTTCGAACATCTATTCGGAGTCGAATTTGAATGAAATTAGTATGGTTGGACTCATATTCGAATGGGCTGTCAAAATTTGTGAGTTTTGACAGGTTCCGAGGTACGAGCCTGGGTTGAATTTTATTTTTTAATTAAAGATTTGACCTTTATCCCTTGCGTATATTTCCCTAAAGAATTATTTGCTGTTTTGAATTGCTTATGGCTAGTTTCGAGTCGTTCAGGGGTTGATTCGCGCGGGATGGCATTTCTAGATTATTTTTTGGCTTGCTCGGTGTTTTATTTGGCTTGTTCGAGGTAAGTAACATATCTATAATTGGATTTGAGAATAATTATCCCTGTAAACTATGATGTTTAAGATAGATATGGGGTGACGCACGTGCTAGGTGACGGGCGTGTATACGTGCACCGAGGTATTCATGATCCGGGTAGTTTGTGGGCTATTATGTGTCTTATGTCTCTATCATGCTTTTTGATATCATGTTTTCTCTATTGTTATGACTACATGAGTTGTTATTCATGCTAGAAATCAAGTCTAGGCTATCTGATTTATGTTTGAGACCCGATAGGGCTATTTTGCCACGTTGAGCTAGTTGTCTTAGTCGTAGTCATACATCCTATCTCATATGGTATTGGTGTCTTTGTACGTGACACGAGTTTGAGTTCTATTTGAGGCACATTATGGTAGTCCGTATTCTATGATTGGATTATTTTTATCTGAGCATATTGATGATTGGTGTTGGTTGTAGATCCGTGTTGTGAGTTATGTTGGATCGGGTTGCACACCGAAATATGTATATTGTTATTGAGGTTACGCGTATGCCAAACCTCACATTGGGCTAAGTATTACTGATTTTAAGGTTACACGTGCACAAGGCCCCACAATTGGGCTATATGATTATGATTAGCGCTTGGGCAGGATCCGCCCTTTCAGAGTCTGACATACCAGCAGTGGGCACATGCATAGTGTTATATATATGCATCTTTGATGAGGCATTTATGCTAGGCACCCGTACAGTGCTGAGTGTTGATGTGTGTGATGGCGGGGGCCTTGTGCCAGGCACTGTGAGCATGCTAAGTGTGGTTATTCTTGATGATTTCACTGTGATGACATTTACTTAACATGTATATTTGACAAGTAGGCATATAGATGTACTTTTCCCATGCTAGACGGTAGTATGACATATGATGAATTGTTATGTATATTTGACATGTAAGCATAGAGATGCATTTTTCTCATGCTAGACAGTATATGACATTGATGACTTGGCATGTATATTGACATGTAGGCGTAGAGATGTACCCTTCTTCATGCTAACTGCTAAACAAACAGGCTTATCTGATATTGTAAATGGGAAAACACAGATCCTTTTTGATAAATTCACATTTAATTGATTTCAGTTGTAAGATTTGTACGTTGACTGTTATACTTGAAAAACACGTCTACTTTCCGTAACTGTGAATGAGCTAAGCATAATACATTCTACGTTATTCACTTTTATTGTCTTTATTATATTATTGCGAGTTATTATTGGCTATTGGTGTTGGATTCTGACCTTCTACCGAGTTCGCCAATGCTTTCAACCGAAGGTTAGGTTTGTTACTTATTAAGTACATGAGTAGCACACTTCTGCACCTTGCGTGCGGATCTTGGAGATAATGATGTTGTGTATGGCGGGAGCTGGCATTGAAGATGTACCTACTTCTAAGTCTTAGTGGCTCATGTCTTGTACTACCAATCCCTGGGATTTTGTATATAAGTTCAGTTATATTACTCATTGACTCTTATTATTCTCATTTGAGTTTTGTTGAATGTTATTTGGCTTACCTAGCAGGTTGGGTTAGCTGCCATTACGACTAGATGAATTTTGGATCGTGACATTCAGACATTAGTTGTAGTAGTTCTATTTATTCTATTAGTTGCTCGTGCACTTGTGACACCAGATTTTGAGGCTTTTTAGTAAATTTTTATGATTGTATTTGATATTTATATCGTTTTGCCCTATGTTTTTTTTCATACTTCGTGACTAAGTAAGAATGAAAGTATTTCTTTTCACGGATCCTAAATCTATCTCCACTTATTTATTTAAAAATTTTCATTTTAAAAATCTTATAAAAGGTCGTTGTGTGGATAGTTTAACGTTGGCTTGCCTAACGGTAGAGTTGGGCGCCATCATGGCCTAGGGTTAGAATTCGGTTGTGACAGCTTGGTATCAAATCACTAGGTTTACATAGGTTTCATAAGTCATGAGCAAACCTAGTAGACTCTTGCGGATTAGTGCGGAGACGCCCATACTTATTTAGGGGGTATAGGGTGTTAGGAAACTTCTCTTTCTTCATTTACTATTGTGCTATAGATGTTGTTACATGTCTAAATCTTTCTTTTATTCTTTAATAATTGGTGAACATGCACAATGGCATCATCCGGCAAAAAACTGCTCCCTCGGTCGTTAGAGGTAGAGGTAGAGAACGAGGCAGAGCAAGAGTTCGTGTTGGGGGACAAAGGCCTGTGGCACCACCAGTGAATCTGGTAGAGGATCATATTATGAAGGAGCAAGATGAGATACTTGCAGTCAAGCAAGCTCTAAGAGTGTTCATGAGTGCATCGGGCTTCCTGAAGATCATGGGCCATATGTTGCGATTCATGGGCACTATGACTCAGGCCTGATACGCTCAAATTACACTTTAATAAATTATATAAGGCGGTTGATGTCAAATATAATAACCCAACAAGGTTGGGGTCGAATCCCACAGGGAATAGGTGTGAAAAGGTTACTAGAATAGTATGTTGCTCGACTAAAGTCGTAATTCTATCCAGTTAACAGTAACAAGAGTGTGAATTAATAGTCACATGAGTACAAATTGAGTTTGTTTTGAAGTAACAACTAGTTGGAATATTTAGAGTGTAATTATTTGGATTAAAGAAACCAAGGTTGTGTCCCCTTTAATGAAGTGTAATGCTATTGATGTTAATATGATATATTTCTAATGGAAGGCCCTTTCTGATATGCAAATGATGTCTAAGTAACTACCCAATATTTTCCAATAGTTGGGTGGTATTTCCTCTTTATAATTTTTCCAAATGTAAAAGAGTTGCAATTAATAACAATCAATATATGCCAAATAAAACCAACTTATTCCTAAGCGATTTTATTAAACAAGGTTTAAATCCTTGAGTCTTTGATATTTACTTCTACGAAATTCTAACCCACTTTCCCAAGAAAAGGAAGAATTTAATGGCACTTGTTAATGTTTGCAACCACCAACAATAAATGAAGAATGAGAAGTAAATAAATATCAGCCAACCATTATATATATATTCAATGTTAAACACCCATTTAGGGTCCACAACCTTAGTATTTAGAGTTAGCTACTCATACTAAAATACAAAAGCAAGAGAATAATAAATGCCATAAAGCTTACAAAGTGAAGATTCTTGACCCACAAGATGCCAAAAGTGGAGAATGTTTAAGTCTTGGAATGTAGTTCAAAACTAGACAAGATGAGCCCATAAAAACATCATAAAGCTATTTATAGTGGACTGAAAAATGAGACAGAAAACGGACAAAACTACCCTTTTAGATAAAAAATGCGACAACATTCTTGTCGCAAAGCGCACATGTGTTCCGCATTTTTGACGTCCCCATCGCAGACTGGTACCCTAGTTTTCAGATCTTCATCGCATTCTAGTTCTGGAGATCGCATTGTATAAATGTGATCGCATTTTGCATCGCACCTTCGTCGTTCAACAACCTTCATGGTTGGTATGCGGTCCACTCTGCGGCTCGCAGATAGGTTCTGCGGTCGTATAATGGACCGCATTATTGACTTGAGATTTGCCCAGAACTCTGCTTTTGTCTGCGATATGAGTGTTGATTATGCAGCTCGCATATGTGATCTGTGATCGCATAACGCGTCGCAGAACCGCATTTCTGGTACATTTTTCTTTTTTCTTGTCTTTTTGCTTTCATTTCCATGCTCTTGGGTCCTTATCCTTATGTACTGTAGAAACACCAAAATTACATAAGTAAAGGAGATAATTGCATTAAAACAAGCTAAAATCTAAGCAATTAGTATTGAAATGTGCCGAAATTCCCCGGCACATCAACACCCCCAGCTTAAACTATTGCTTGTCCTCAAGAAATTAACACGACACTATCATATTCTAGACTCTATTTACAGAACATGAACCAAAAATGACCATGAGTGGTGTTTGTTGCTAGTACTTCAAGCATGTGTCTTCTATTGTTTTACCCTTCCTGAACCAATCAATACATACAAGGAAAACTAATCAACTTGTGAATTTTGAGCCTCCGACAAGTTGACTAAGTGCCACCCTCAGCTGAGTGCCATTGCATTTGCCTCAAAGCTCAACTTTTATTCAATCCTTACAATTCATGTGCCCTCACTTGAAAGAAAGTCCCAAAATCACAATATGTACAATGTCAACATCAAGAAGGGACGAATTCACAAAGACACTCACTCTCAGGAAAGTGTTTCAACATACCATACCATATGCTTGCCCTTATTTTAATTCATCGCTTTATTCTAAGAATGCTTGGTTGAAGATCCCATAAGGACTTTTTAAGCTTGTAATGTAGGTTTAGGGAAGGGTCGGGTAAGCATTTGGATAAAAATGACTTCACCCTCCTTGAACACTACTCACATTTTTCATTCTTTTTGCACTTTGTTTTTCTTCAGCCTACATAGCCTTATTGGCATCTAGTTCCCAATATAGAACTACCTCAAATACCTCTCTAATTTTCAGTAAGGATCCATACTTTATATACATACAAATTCTCTATATTTTTTTTATATACATATTGGAGCTTGAATAACTTAATACAAATATTTTGAGGTATATGATCCTACACTCAATGTATAACTTCACCAATTTCCATTTTGACATCACACCCCCAACTTAGGCTTTTAGCCTCATTCTCAATGTTTCAAAGAGGGACAGGTTCAAAAGAGGGAATTATTTTACAAAAAGGGGAAAGGTTTGTAATGAGTTGGCCAAAGAAAAAGATAAAGGCTCAAATGGGGTGACTAGGGATACTATCTGTACAATTGGCGGCTTGAAAGGCTAACTAATTTTCCGAAAATCACAAAGGTCATTTCTCCAACCAAGTATAGTTATTATAAGCATCGAAAAACCAACCGGGCAAGGTCTAGATGGTAGAAGCAACACAAGAATTATTTATACAAAGAACTCACACACACAGAGCACACGAATTGTTTGGCTCACATATTTTGAAGACCTCGAGTCAACACTTGGCAACTCAAAGCTTTCATCATATATATACGTATGACTCTAGGTAGACAGAGAGTCACAAAGCGAGCCTCAAATTCACATAGTTGATTTCTCTTTTTTTTATATATGTGGAAGGGTATATGTTATATGCAGACACACATGCTTTAGACTACACAATTACACTAGAACGGTCCACATGTTTCATTTTATTGCCCCGGTTCTACTATTACACCCTTGGAAAAGAACCTGGATAAGAAAAACCAAGGGGAATTCACTACTAACTACCGTCTACTTATTTTTGTTACTTTTCTTTCATGCATTCACGAGGGTGTCATAAATACTAATATAAGTATAATACGAACTACACAACACAGAGGAATACATATGTACAGTAGTTTCTATAACACAAAGGAATACATATGTACAACAGTTTCTAATGTCACAAAAACTATCACAAGGCTACCAAAATATCATCACAAGGCTACCACCCCCAACTGAAGATCATGCATTTCCCCCAATGTAGAAAAACAAAAAAAAACAAATAGTGTAAGGGGCTCTCTGAGGCGCACTAAGCGCTATGGGAGTCAGTATCCTACACTGTGCTGGGAGAGGCACTCTCCGATGCAGGAACTGGGACTAAGAGCTCGGCCTGAGGAGGAATCACAACAGCAGGAGGGATCTTTGGCTGGTCCATAACTGGAGTTGGGACCTGTGAGCTGCTAGCCTCGCCCAATGGAGGCTGAGTGGCCGATGGATCTGCAGTGGAGGCCAAATCTGCTAGCGATTGTTCCATTGCTATCTTGAGCTGTGCTCGCTCAACCTCCTCAATAGTCGGAGTGAGAATCTTCTTGCCTCTCCTGAGGGAAATCATCGTCTGAAAATCCAGAACTCGCCTCTTCCTCACCTTCCTCTAACTCCGCCTCCTCAAACTCGGTAGATCGTCCGAAAGCCTCCTTATCAGGAATGTCAATGCGTATCAGAGGAGCTAGAGTCTTGGGAGGCCCGGCTGTAGGAGGAGCATTGTCCATCACAAATGTAGAGAAATCGAGGCCCAAGTTCGGAGCTGCTGTGCTTGTAATCTGATCACCATCTGTGGGGAGGAGGGATGCTAGATCGAACTCAAAATTCTGCATCTTTCGGATCTTGGTCTTCATATAAGCAACCTCCTCCTTGAGGCCAGGCAACCCACTAATTTCACCCCACTCTATCTTCTCCACCCTCAACTCAAGTTGCTGCAAATGATCCTCATACCCTGATTGTTGCTGTTGGAGGGCTGTCACTGTGGATTGCATAGGAGTCAGGGCTTGCTTTATGAGATTGGGCAATGTCTTCAAAAACTGGTCTACCTTGGCATTGGCATGCTAAGCTAATAGACCAAGCTTTGAGACAGTAGGAATGGCAATAGTGGGCTAGACAGTGGTGGATTTAAAAGCAGGCTCGAAAGTAGATGTGAAGGCCACTGTAACCTGAGGAGTCACCGCAATCGGGGAGTCGCTGTACTCTAAATCAATTGGATCCTGAACCTGAACCTGGGGTGGGTCAGTAGCATCAGTGATATCAATATCCCTCGTCTCCTTTCCGGTTTTGTCATAGTGTGGCATGAGGGGAACTTTCGCAGCTTTACAAAGGGTTGTGATCAGGCATGGGAAAGGAAGTGAAGTGGCATGCTGCGTTGCCCGGATCCCTATTTCTTGGAAGATCAACGCTCCAACATCTATCCTAATACCATTCATTATACAGGCAATGAGAAGGGCGTTCTCAATGGCTATTTCAGTCTCATTTCGAGTTGGTACCAGTCAAGAAGTAACAAAACTGAGACAGTAGCAACCCTTTCTCGTGAGATCCTCCTTATATATCTTGTGCCAAGGGTTGATCCAAGCGGGAGTCCACTTTGCTATCACTGACGCAATCCACCCTCGTTCATTTTCCCTATTCGCAAATTTAGCATTGTATTCAGCAGTGCTTACTCTCCAACCAGAGAAGTATAATTTATCGCAAATCAGTGAAAATTTTGTTGTGTTTGTTGTACGATGTCCTAGAGGCTTCATATGAAGCATAGAATTCCCTCACATGGGTCTCATTTTACTCAGTAGTTAGCTCAGCGAATCACTCCCATCTCCGTGTTTTTATGTTCTCTAGTATATGGGGGTACTGTTCTTTAAGCCCGTTCAAGCTTAATTGATTCTTGGCCAAGATTTTGTGCTTGGTGGGCCCTTCTCTATATAGTTTCCTGGACCTTTCAACACTGAATCGGAGTTGGAAGTCTTCTCCTCGTTTCCTTCTCTCTTCAGCCTCTAAGTTGACTGATGTCCTGGGCCCCCCCTCCTCAGACTGGGAGGGGCTTGGCACATTTTCCTCTATCCGCAAACGCTTTGCCTGAGATGCCTGGCGACTGGTGGAAGCCCTTTTTGATGCAGAAGATGAGTGCTTCTTTGGAGCCATATCTGCACAATGGTGAAGTGTGAGTGACATTATTAGCAATATTGAGAAGAATCAGAAAAATTTAAAGAAAAACTTGAAATGCGACCTGATTCTGCTATCGCAAAACCATAATGCGGACCGCAGAATCGTCGCAAAACTGGTGGTCTCAACTGGGGTCTCAGTCTGCGGTGGATTATGCGATCGATAACCACTATGCAGACCGCATAACCATCGCAAAATGGACTTGAACAAAACATACATCACACAATGCGATCGCAAACCCCACTGCATAGTGGACAATGCAATCGCAGAACAACTGCAAAATCATGGTTCAAAACTTGGTATTTTGTGTAGCTCTGCAGTAACTTTGCGGTTCGCATATCAATTATGCGATCGCAAAATCACCGCATTTCACCGTCTTTCTTAGGAGGATTAGGGTTCAGTTTTGCGGCCGAAATATGGGCCGCATTTCAGCTTTGCGGACTGCGAACGCCTTCGTCTTCAGGATTCAAGCAACCAACTCAACGATGGTGGTCCTATTCCTTCTACCTATTACCCCAAATGGTTTCCAACCTAGAATCGACTAAACTATAGAGAAATAACTAAACACAGCCACTCATAAACACACATTTGCAGAACGGGATGAATGAGAATCAACGAGCATACAATATGAATCGTAAACAAGAAGAGTGGGGAATGGGTACATATCAGCGACAATTAGTGTGCACACTACAGGGATGAGTTTGAATATTTGAAGCTTGGACGATTCGATTCCTTGTTGTTTACTGCCCTCTGCCCGTTCGTATTTTCCCCCTTTTTTGTTTTTCTCTGTTCTTTTTGCTCTTTTTTTTGTTTTGTTTTGTTTTGAGTGAGTTAGAGACTAGAAAAATGCGGCCACATACCTTGTAAATTCTGTGGTAGGTAAGGCATCGCATAACACACAATGCGACCGCTTATGTGTTATGCGATGGGTTAAATTGAACTGATGAGGAGTCAGAAATGTGGTGCACAATGCGATCACATAAGTGAAACGCGGTCCGCATAGTGCACAACCACATCGCATTCTGACACTCAATTTTGGCCAAACCCACTGCTTGGGTCTGCAATCAATATGCGGTCCGAATAGTTAAAATGCCACCGCATCTTTGCAGCGGACTTCACATAGCGATTTTTCTTACCTTCCTCATGGATTCCCACCATGTGTAGTGATCTTTTGAACCCTCGGCACTCTAACCCACACTTTAAATTGATCAAGTAAATCTATCTAGCAAAAATTAAAAATTTAGAAAAAAACAAAAGAGTGTTACCACACATGGGTTGCCTCCCATGAAGCGCTGTATTTAATGTCACGGCACGATGAAGTTGATGTTCCTTTTGATTCAGTCAGTGGTCGGACACGGACCATCTTTCAGAGCCAATTGCTCCACCACATGTTTCTCCCCATCTGTACCCAAATAATGCTTGATGCGTTGGCCATTTACCATGAATGTCCGGGACCCATCCTCCGATGCTAGTTCCACCTCTCCATAAGGAGAGACATTGGTCACTTTGAATGGACCGGACCATTTTGATTTGAGCTTGCCCGGAAACAGTTTTAGCCTTGAGTAAAAGAGCAAGACTAAGTCACCCGATTTGAACTCTCTTTTCAGGATTTTCTTGTCATGGACAAACTTCATCCATTCTTTGTACACAAATGAACTTTCATAAGCATGGAACAGGAATTCCTCCATTTCATTGAGTTGTGTTAACCTCAAATTAGCAGCTTCAGCCCAGTCCAAGTTCAACCTTTTCAATGCCCACATAGCCTTATGTTCCAATTCCACGGGTAGATGACAAGCTTTACCAAAAACCAATCGATAAGGAGAAGCACTGATAAGAGTTTTGTATGCCGTGCGATATGCCCACAAGGCATCATCTAGCTTCCTTGACCAGTCGGTCCTATTTTCGTTAATAGTTTTTTCTAGGATGCTCTTGATCTTTTGGTTGGAAACCTCAACTTGACCACTTAATTGCGGATGATAAGGGGTGGCCACCTTGTGCTTGACGCCATACTTCTCAAGCAGCCCCAAAAAAGCTTTGTTGCAGGAATGAGATCCACCGCCACTAAGAATAGCTCTAGGAGTGCCAAAACGAGTGAATATGTTTTTCTTCAAGAAGACGGTCACACTCCTCGCCTCATTTTTTGGTAAGGAAATTGCTTCAACCCATTTGGAGACATAATCAACAGCGACCAATATATACTTCATTCCACAAGAGCTCACAAAGGGACCCATAAAATCAATTCCCCAAATGTCGAAGATTTCTATCTCCAACAAAAAGTGCATTAGCATTTCATGCCTCTTGGAGAGTGATCCTTGCCTTTGACATTGGTCGCACGCTCTGACCATTTGGCTAGCATCATGATAGATTTGCGGCCAAGAATATCCACATTCAAGTACCTTTGCTGCCGTTCGGTTTCCTCCGTGATGGCTTCCGACCGGTGATTCATGGCATGCCTTTAGAATAGGCATAATCTCTTCTTCTGGAAAGCACCGTCTAATCATATTGTCAGCACACACACTGTTGACATGTGATATTTGACCCTCCCCTAAATTTTACCCATTTTAGTATGTAAATATTTAATTTAGGCCTAATATCGCTATTTCAACTAATTTTTACTATTTTACTACAAGAAAACGAAAAATTACAAAAAATAGGTTTATTAATAACTTTTTTTAGTAATTCTTAATCTTAAAGAAAAAATACAAAAAAATAGTAACCTATCTTCATTTTTATAATCTTGAAAACACAAAAAAATAGTTTTATGTTTTATAGTTTAGTTCAATTAATTAAAATTAGTTTTATATTTTATATATTATAATTGTACATAATTTCAGAAGAAGGAATTAGTTGGTTTATCCCGTTTTTATAAATCTTATAGTTTTTTTTTCAGTCTTTGGCCCAAAATCCCTAGCCCATAATTATAGGCCCATACCCTAACCTAATCTCTATCCTATATAATACACCCTTACACACTCTAAAAAACTAAAAATACCGCACTACCAAGAGACACCCCACCCCAGCGAGCTTCTTCTTGACAGGTCTTAGAAGACCCCTTCTTCTCCATAGAAAAAACCTAGAACACCACCCTTTTCAGCAACGATCCCTAGCTCCTTAGGACCCTTTTCCGCCGCAGAACACCCAAAAAATCAGAACCCCACCAAGACTTTTTCTTCTTCGACAAAAACAAAACCAACAAAAGCTCCATTCCCAGCCTTTTCCATGGAGTCTGAGCTTCATAAATGGACGCACACACAGATATAAATGGACGTATTTCTGGGTTTTGGAAAAAGGAGACAGAACACATAGCGTAAAGGATAGTGACAAAATGAAATGAAAGGCGAGAGGTCCGAGTTCTGGTATAGTTCGAGTTTTTCGGCGAGCTTCGACGTCGTCGGAGGTTGTTGTCCAACGAGTTTCAGTCGAACTTCAAGGTTCTCGGTGTCGTTTCCGGTTGTGGTTTTGGTCCGATCAACAGTAACTCATTCCATTTTGGTGAAGGTTCAATGTAAGATTCATTTCTTTCATTTTTTTTTATTCTGTCACAGTGTCAATGACCACGTATGTTGTTCCATGTGAATCCTGTGTGAAGGAGTTGGTTTTCTCTGATTATTTGTTCTTATTTGGTCGTAAAATTTCACGGTTAATTTAAGTAGCCAGTTTTTACTCATGTGATTATAGATGTATATGGTTACTGCATTAAAATTCTTTTTTTTGATAAGTTAGTGACCTCACACTAAGACTATTGAAGTAAGGTAAAAATGAGCTTATCACTTTGGTTATTTTCAAGAGGCGCTGTTATTTTCTTTCTCTTCAAAACCATATCGATTATATAGTGTACGTGATTAAGGTGCAACAGAGTCTAGGAGGAAACGAATAATCATGAATATTCGTCGAAAAAACCTTTAGGGCCGTTTAAAACACGATTTTGATTGCGTATAAGTTCGCGTAATATAATTACAATTCTAAAAATCAATTTGAAGTATGCGTTCGCGCAACTTCGGTCAAACTTTTCTTAATAATAAAACGGCTTATGGGCTATTAATTAATTCTAGTTTACATAGCTTGAGGGGTGCCATTCACCATTAAATCATATATGGCCCTTATATTAATTTCTTATGGATTAGATACAAATGACTAATATCTCGTAGAATATCCTTTAGGGCCATCTTAAAATACGATCGTGGCTGTGGACACGTTCGCGTGACATGACTACGGTTCCTAAAAATAAAATCGGAGTATACGTTCGCGCAAATTCGGCCCAAACTTTCTTAATAATAAAAAAACGTTATTAATTGTGGACACGTTAGCGTGACATAATTTGTGACGCGCTAAACAAATGGGTACATGTACGAGTGACCCGTTTCAAGATAATTTTTCTTAATTAAAAGCGGAAAGAGGTAAATGCACATAGGTCCTAAAAATGAGTAGTTAAACAATTTAAGCCAAGTAATAATCACTAAGCGACCGTGCTAGAACCACGGAACCCAGGAATGCCTAATACCTTCTCTCGGGTTAACAGAATTCCTTATCTAGAATTTCTGGTTCGCAGACCCTTTAAAAATAAAACTTCCCCGATTTGGGATATAAATAAACCGGTGACTTGGAACACCGTAATTTATTCCAAGTGGTGACTCTGATTAAATAAATAATCCCATTTCGAATAATGTCACTTAAATTGGAAAAACTCCCTTATATACTTTCCTTTCGGGGTAATGTGTAAAAAAAGAGGTGTGACAGCTCTGGCGACTCTGCTGGGATAGAATCCAGAACTTTCCGGTTCAGGGTTCAAGAATTCGAGCTTGTTAATATGATTTTTATTTGGCTTTATTGTTGATATTACTGTATTTTTGTGGACTTAATGTGCTAATTGTCATTTACTGCTTTGATTTTACTTGAACTGTATTTAAATGTCTTCTTACGCCACCCACCTGAGTCTTCTGAAAATGGTGCATACGTTCGCGTAGCCCGCTTTTTCTGTAGAAACTATTCCAAATAGAGCGAGGCTGGGCAAGCGACAAGGCCGGGCAGACTTTAGTGCTTCCGGTACGTTGCCCCCTCCTTGGCCCCAATTGTCCAATCGGGTACCCAAAGTCTAGACCAAAACCCCAGATTTTTAAACTTAGAATAACGCAACCTCATGCTGGATCCCTAGTAGGAACGATTATTTGCATCGCGTGCATTTGACTTAGGGGGCTCAACACAGGGGTTGGGCCCGTCTAGGACAGGTGTAGCCCAAATATAGACCATCCTGATGCATCCTACGTACTATGTGAATATTCATTTGTTTCGGCTTGCATGTTGACCGGTTAATAAAGAGAAAAACCATGAGTGAGGATAGAAAATTTACTCGGTTTCTAAAAATTCCGGTATTTGAAAATATCCCGAAACTCTGCTGAATTTTTGAAAAAAAAAACAAAATAAAATTGTATTTCAAGAAGAGTGAGTCAAATATCTTATATTTTTTCAAAATTGACCGAACTACGCGGGTCTGATTCTCACCGGATGTGAAATACGTAGGCAAACCTCATCGATTCCGGCCCCAATTTTAAAAAAATTCAAAAAAATATTTTTCTTTAGTTCCTTCTTTAAAAATCTTTCTTTAGAATATTCAAAAAAAAAGTAAAAGTAATTTTTTTTTAAACTAAAAAAAATGGTTTTCTTCTTTCTAATATCTTTCATGCGAAAAAAGTAAAAATCAAAATCTAAAATACGGGTTTCCTTCATTTTGAAGTATTTCTTTTAAAAAAAAATTTCAAAAATACTCTTTTCTTCTTTAGTAGTCTTTTTGTTGTAAATGTCAATAAAAGAAAATTTTGAAAGAAAAAAAAAATTTGAAGTCCAAAAAATATTTTTGCTTTTCTTTAGAAGTACTCTTGTAAATAAATAAAAGCTCAAAAATCCAAAATATTTTCTTAAAAGTCCCTCTTTCGAAAATTAAGAGGCAACTTTCAAAATCCAAAAAAATATTTTCTTTCTTATTTAGAAAAAGAGAAAATAATTGAAAATTCAAAAAAAAATAATATTTTTCCTTTTACTTCTAAAAATTCCCAAAACTCCAATCTAAAAAAAGAGGAATTTTAAGAAGTCTTTCTTTCAAAAATAAAAGAAAAATCCAAAAAAAATAAAAATTTCCTTTCTTCTTTTAAAGCATTTCTTTCAAAAATTCCAAAAAAAAAGAGTTAGCTTATTTACCTTGTTCTCGATCTTCCTGAACTACGCAAGATCTGATTCATGCGGGGTCATGATACGTAGGCAATCCCCATCGGATTCGATCATAGCTATAAAATAAATTGAGTAAAAAATAAACTTGAAAAAAAAAAGAAAAGAGTGAAAAAAAAGATAGCGACAAAAAATAAAGAGTGAAACAAAAGAGAAAAAGAGAGTGCCAGAAAAGAGCGGTTAAAAACAAAACTCAAGAGTGATGAGAGAGAAACATTGTTTGAAGAAAAGAGGTTCATACTGAAAAGTTAGTTAAGACCGGGATGAAACATGCAACCGTTCAAACCATGGTAGAAGCGTTTAACTGTTAGGTGCATTGCATCCCAACGTGCGATTTCCTATATGTTAAATATTTCAAAACTAACATGGTTGTTGGATGTGCAAATTAGCCATGTTTTGGTGGTTGGTTTAGTTGGTAGTCTGGCCTTCCCTCGTTCAAAAGATCCAAAGGCACAGATGGCCTCTGCAAGCAATCTACCAATTATCAGTCTTGAGGATAACCCGGCATCGGTTGCTCTGCAGCTAGAATCAGCAGTTGCTGAAGAGAATAGGATGTTGCGTCTCTGCATAATGGAAGTGTGGGACGCCTGGTCTAATGATAGGGAACCACCAAGTGCAATCCCTGGATTTCCTGAGTTGATCCCCAGGTTAGGTGAGGTTACCAAGGCCCTTATGCCCAACCTACTCATCCCATGCGGGCACCCTCCAATGTCCTCCAATGATCCGGACATGCCTTCTGTGGTTCGCCCCCAGGCACCGGCTTTAAGGGCACTGCCTTTAATGTTCAGCTTTCAGGGTCCACATCTTCGATCAGATATAACATATGTGACCCCGCACTCTTTCACTCAACCTCCACGATATGATCTCTCGGTAGGGCAAGAAAAGGTTAGAGCCTGGAACGAAGCTTGAAAAACATGCAAGGTCTGAGTGGCCAAAAGAGTGTTTCATATTTTGACCTTTGTATGTTTTCCCATGTCCACTTGCCGGTTGGTTTCAAGATGTCAAGATTTGAAAAGTACGACGAGCATGGAGACCCGGTTGCTCATCTGAAATGATAATGTAACCAGTTGAGGAGTGTTGATGGAAAAGAGGAGTTGCTAATGGCCTATTTTGGGGAAAGCCTCACCGGAATCGTTTCTGAGTGGTATACGGATCAAGAAATTACTCATTGGCATGTGTGGGATGATACGACTCACGATTTTGTCTGCTAGTTCCAATATAATGTGGACATTGCTCCCGACAGAAATTCCTTGTCCAATTTGAAAAAGAAAACTGAGGAAAGCTTCCGCGAATATGCTGTCAAATGGTGTGAGCAAGATGCTAGGGTAAAGCCTTCGATGGACGAAACTGAAATGGTCACGATTTTTCTGCAGGCACTGGAGGCTGACTACTTCCAGAACATAATGTCTGCTATGGGTAAGCCATTCGCCGAGGCTATCAAAATTGGGGAAATGGTTGAAAACGGTTTAAAAACGGGCCGAATCTTGAGTCGTGCTGCGTTTAAGGCCACATCCCAGTCTGCTCAGAATGGTTCGGAGGGTTTGATGAACAGAAATGAGAGTGAAGAGGGAGCCATGACAGTTTCAAGCTTGAGGGGGCCCCGCAGGTCCCTCAACCAATCATATGTGCCTTATATCACCCCACCACACTATTATCCCTTTCAAGATGATGCTTATGTCGCGACACCGCCTCCCTGTGCGCTGATGAGCGCGTAATCTTACACGTGGCCACAACATTATCCACAAAACCGAGCTCCACTTCACAGAAATGCCCATCCTTACCAAGCTCCATATAATCCTCAACCAAATAATCCCCAATACAATCCTTGCCCAAGAGAGCCTTTCAGAAAGATCATTTGCAACCGGTGGCCCCGAACCAGCCGAACCCCGAATCCCCCTCGCACCGAGCTGATGCTATATGTGAATACCACTCTGGAGCAGTGGGATGCAGTACAGAGGACTGTTGGACCCTCAAAAGGGCAGTTGAAGATTTGATTGAAGCTGAAAGAATCGTTTTTCCGGATAAAGAAGCTTCTGATGTGATGAACAATTTGTTGCATGCCCATAACGGCGGGCCAGTAGTAGGAATGATTTGTGAAGCTGAGGAATTTGATCCGGCACTGAAGGCCACTGCAGCCATTGCCGAGACAAAAGAAAAGCCAAAAAATGGTCGCCAATCCTGAAAGTTCCCCATCAGATGGGAGTCTCGGTAGCCAGTCTTGCTATC